>JACMIF010000843.1:0-30195 GCA_014805445.1 Diplogasteroides magnus
CCTTGTAGGTGAACCCGAGATGTATCATGCCGTGTATGTGTATGCCTAGTAGTCAGCTATAAGTAGCCACAAAAATAGAGGATATTCCCAAGGAGTACGAAAATCTCTGTCGGCGGCCGTATTTCCTCTATCACTCCTTGTGCTGGCTTCTTTTTGGTTTGTTCGATTTGTGGTCCATTCAAAAATTCTGAAATCTGTTGGAGTTGTTCAATCGAATATAGCGCCTCGAGCACCCCCTGTCACACCCTTGAAACCGATTCCAAATTGCGACGAGTGGTCCCCTAGGTACTAAAACCCATTTTTTGCATGCGAACCCGCAAAAAATTACCTTCAAAGAAACCCAGGGCAATTTCGTTATGCAAACTTTATTCGAAAATGGGCTGCATTATGCATCTGAATATGATCGTTAATTTTGCATCGGTTTCAAGTTTGCACGGAAGATCTCCGCAGTGCTAAAAACGATTTATGCATGCGAACTCCCAAAAAGCCACAAAAAAGACCTTCAAGGAAGCCCAGCGCAATTTCGCTCCTCGAAACCTTATTCGAAAATTTGCTGAAACATGCATCTGAATATGGCCTTTGATTTAGAATCGGTTCCAGCTTCGCACCGAGGGGGAAAATTTTTTGCTACATACGATCGAACAACTCCAACGGTGTGAAATTTTTTTTGAAGGGCGACAAATCGAAAAAAAACTGCGTAAGAAGCAAGCAAAACGAGTCATAAAGGACTTACGGCCTGTCATGCGACGACAGAAGTCGAAAACTCTTCGGAAAACCCTGTAGAACACGTGTAGGGCGAGTCAGAAGTTCCATGATCAAATTTATTCAAAACCGCGCAACGCGTGACCGTGAATCACAACCTTATTCGCGGTCGCGCGCTGCGTTCGAACCCGTTGACGGTCCCTAGATGTCAACTTAATTTCAGTGGGTCACTTCTGAAGTTTTTAGGATTGCGAAGTAATATTGATGAATTTTCATCAAATTTGTTTGTTATTAATGTTTTTATTATGCAGTTGATCGTATTAATGGACATTACATATTTAACGAAAGTATCGCCCAGTCATCGTCGCTCCATTTTGAGGGTGCTCGAGGGTTTTGCTATTTCTTTCGCCGTGTCGACCGATTTCTGATTTTATTCGCTATCTTTGATCATACATTACACTAGTAATTCTGTCAACTTTGTAAACGTAACTATTTGCATCGGCATCGTTTGGAATTAAAATTCATATTGCCATTTTTATAATATTAGCATCCCCATCCTTGACTTCTATAATTTCATATGTAATATACTTAAAATTACAGGTATTAATCTGTGATAATGGCAAGCGAGCAACAAATTGTGGATTCGATAAAGGCGAGCGTCGAATCTCTGAAGTACAAATATGAGGTTGGCTGTTTTTTAATGTCCATCAGTCGGCGCTGTCATGGTCATGTGCAATTTAGCGACAAGAAGCCATTAATTCGCTTAGTACTGCGGAAATGACGGTCCGACGCTTGAACGAAACGAAGGTATGGGAATATATTGTTGTATTCGTCCAGTTTAAAGTGATTGAGGCGGGACAAAAGATCACGAATGTCTTCCGATCGTCGAGGTTCAGTCAAAGTGCTCGAGCTGTGCACGCGAAATGGATTGCTGACGCTGACAAAGAGATTCAAGAAAGATGGAATGAGGTTCGTTGTACTCTGTTGAAGGAATATTGCTTGTATTGACAGCTGAAACATGTGTTCTTGAGTAAAGAACAGATTCGAATGCTTGAGCGACAACAAGCAAAATATAATAAATGTAAGAATAATCTGCTGTGAAATCCGTACATACACAGTTTACAGTGCATGGAATAATGGAGCCACTCCCTTCACAACCAACCCCTTCCTCTTCCACGGTAACTTATGTTCAAAACACTAAGCTCTACTGATTCATGTTGAAACAATGGCCTATTGAATTAATGGATGACTTAAGAATTGGCCACGGATTTCTGGCGGAAGAGATTCATTTGATATTCCTTCATCTTCGTCAACTTCTCATAGGGATAAGGAGAATGATAAGCGGTCAGGTGGTTAGTTCCCGCTTTACTTTTTCACTAGAATGTCGTAGATACCGAAATGGTTCATTTTTAGCTGCATTCCGATTTGGTCAAGCCGCCATGGAAATTGATCCCGCAACTAACTTTGTTGCCTACAATTACTCTACGGTGAGTGGTATTTTGCCATAATCCAGTTCTGCATTTCTTCTTCTTTTTTTGCTATTTTTAAATGAAAGTGAATATAATGAAATGGAATGTGTTATTTGTCAGCCCGTAGTTCGCCGTGCTCGTGGTCGACCGAGGTCAAATGTCTTCCCTGGAAGGGGTGACGGATTCAAGGTGCAAAAATCTCCTATATTCTTCTTTTTCATATGTAACGTCATTAAAATGTTGTGTTGCAGCGCCGCGGACGACCTCCAACCCGTCGCTAAACATATTTACCTCAATATTGTGTACAGTTGTTATAGTTCATTTTTGTAGAAGTAGGTTGTTTCTTTTTGAATTTCCCCTGACTGGTTACAATTGGGGATCTCGCTCTATCTCTCACGTGTGCTGGTGCCATTCAGATAGAAAAGAGTAAGGGGAATGAAAGGACAGAAGAGGGACATGATTTGGCCTTGTGGGATGAAGTTGGACACTGTCTTGTTCCTTCCAGTCTCCCCTTACCCCCCATTGTACACACTCTCTTCATCTCTTCTCTTCTCTCATTCCATCTTCATCTTTTCCCTCTCTTCCTTCATTCCACTCCCTCTCTTCCCCTCTAACCTCCTCTCCCCTCTCTTCCTTCCCCACAATCCTCACCCTTTCACTCAGGGTCGCATCGATTGTGGCCGAGCCAGCGGGCCGCAGTATCTGTCATTGTCTAATGTCTCCCCTCTGTACACACTCTCTCGATGTATGTCAGTGTGTCTGGTGTCTCTTTGTGTGTTGTAGAGAGGCTATAGAGGGGGGCTATAGTGCTCTATTCACTCACCCACAGTCTTCTTCTTCTCAATCCATCTCATCCACTATTTTCAGTCCCTTCTCACTCTATTTCGTGTCAATTCGTGTATATTCTCATCATTCATTTCTTTTTGTCCAAAACCACTTTTTAGTTGTAAAGGGATGAAGTACGGATCGATCGCTTGGCCTCATTTTGAGTAGGACGCGCAGAGGGGAACCCATCTTTCTTCTCATTCATTTTGATCGAATAACTGTTTGACGTTACCATGAGCGGGTTAGAAAGGTATTTTCCTTGAAACGGAATTTTTTTTGAATGACTGTAGTTGATGGAAGGCCAACAGTAGAGAGTGGGAGACATTGATTAGATTACATTCCCTTATCACACTATTCGCTCTCTTCTGTCATTTTCTCAACATTCCTCATTTGTTACTATATTAATTTTAGGACCATGATTTCTTAATTATTATCTGGAAGTCTTTGTATACCCGAAAATACATTTTTTTGGGTAACGAGTGATTGGAGGAGTCACGGGGTGCTGTTGAAATGGACGGTCATTTCACCACATTGTCTATTCTCCTGACAGTCTTTTCTTGTCACGTCTGTAGCCCTTCGATCGATTTGTGTCACCATCCCGTCCCATTTCGTTCTTTTCTTTGTCGTGGCCGGTTACGTTTCACATTCTTTTCACGCGTCGATTAATTGTCGTCATATTGTTATGTAGATGTAAATATTTAGTAAAAGAATAAAATTGCAGGTTCGTGGTCGTTTTCCCCTGTCAATCGTCCCTTTGAGGACAACCAACACTCACAGGTACTCCCATTTCTATTGTTATTGATAGAAATGTTATTTGAAGGCAGTGTTTGCATGGATCTTGAACGAGTTGGAATGGAAGAGAATCCGTGGAGACACGGAGATCAACCCCCTCCCATGGTATTAATTGAATTGTCTATCATAGAGAATGATACATTTGAGGCATGGCCAAATATGGGAGGAGCACAACAACAACAGGGACAAGGATGGGCACATCATTCACCCCAAGCAGCACCTGGAAGAAGAAATCCATGGGATCCTAACTCTCTCGGTATATGACCTATTGTTATTCATATCTCATTCATACTTACAGCTGACAACCTGAATGAAGCATTGGGTATTGGTCCTCCTGGAGGAGCCCCTGCATGGGCAGGAGTAGGAGGACCACCTGGTACACAAGGAGACTTCAATTCAGTCAAGAATCTATGGAGTGATCCTCAACATATGGCTGAACATGCTGCACATTACGGACACATGCAACCCCATCCACGTGAGTTGACAAATGAGGAAAGAAGAAAGGGAATGATACAGAAGGAGCAATGATGAATGGAATGATGGACCCTAATGCAATGCAACCAGAATGGGGAATGAGAGGAGGAGAACAACAAATGTGGAGTGATCCACTAAAGGTATGAAGAATCAATTGGTCATTCGAGACAATGCAATACTGTAGATGCAAGATGATGGTACCGGATACTGGAAACAACAACAGGCAGGAGGAGCTCCCGGACAATGGGCAGGACAACAAGGAGGAGGTCCTCCTCGATGGCCTCCTCAGATGGGAGGACCACCTCAACATGCACCACCTCATCATAGAGGAGCACCTATGGCAGTAAGAGG
Organism: Diplogasteroides magnus; assembly: GCA_014805445.1. Lineage (NCBI taxonomy): Eukaryota > Metazoa > Nematoda > Chromadorea > Rhabditida > Diplogasteroididae > Diplogasteroides > Diplogasteroides magnus. Next base: position 4,614 of record JACMIF010000843.1, read on the forward strand.
ACCAGGTATGAATGAATATCATCTATTGAATTGAATGAGTCATTGTCAGGTGGTGGATGGCCTGGAGGACCGAATGGAATGATGACTGGAGGACCAAAACCACCAATGTGGGGTGAAGGAGGACCAAGAATGGGAGGGGGAGGAGGAATGGGTGGAGGAAGAGGAGGAGGAGGAGGAGGACAACATAGAGGAGGACCAGGAGGATATGCACCAAGAGGAATGGATATGAGTGTACCACCACCTATGGATATGAATATGATGAGAGGAGGACCACCTCATGGTGGACATATGTGGAAAGCAGCTGAAGGAATGGGAGGACCTAATGGAATGAGAGGTGCACCTCAATATCCAATGCAACAACCAATGGGAGCATTTATGGGACAGAAACCAGCAGTGAGTGAATAGGATGAAGGGATAAGGGAAAATGAAGACATTGTAGCAATTCGAAGAAGAACCAATGGGAAAGTTTGCAATGGGAGGAGGAGGAGGAAATGGAGGGGGACAAGCACAGGTATGAAGAGTAAAGGGGAAAGGAAGGAAGGAATGCCAATTGAGGATGACTTGATGTGGCATGATCCTAATGGTGAATTGAAGAAATGGCAGAGAGATACTGGAGTAAGTGTATGGGGAGATCCTGATAAGGCTGGTAAGATATAATATTGAATGGAATCAAGACAATACAAGCATTGTAGCCCTTCGTAACATCAATTATTGGATTGTTGGAGAGAATGAAGAGGAAGACTTGGAGGTTCGAGTTGTACCCTTTGAGTTGTATGAATGACTTGCTTAGGCTGCTCTTTCACGTTGTCCAGTACCTGCAAAGAGAACGGAAGGACCACCCACGACTGTTGTTCCATCTGGAGACGAGATTACGGTAAGTTATTGAAGAATTATAATGAGCAATGTTGTGTTAAGACGGGTCCATCAACTTCTGGAAGTGTGACACCTGGTGGAACAGGAGGAGGACCTGGAAGTATTTCATACAATTCGAGACTTCCACCTATTCCTATTGGAAAGAGGTCAATAGTTGTGACTGGATGGGGAGATCTTCCTGACAATGATCCAAACAATCCAAATAAGATTGGTTAGTTGATTTAATGTGTAGATGGATGATAATGACTGATTGTAGATCCTTCTGGAGGAGACAAATGGGGTGATCCTTCCCAATCTGACACTCCCTGGTATCTATCCAATGCCAACACTCCATTCAATGAACAAGGTGGAGCTGCATGGGGAGGAGCTGCTGGAGCACCAGGAGCGATGAATGGTCAGGAGATGAGGATGAAGATGGAGAAGAGGGAAGGGATTACAGTATCCCGTATGCTGGGAGGAAACAACCAGCAGAACACTGAGGCCATTGCTGATCAATTGAGAATTGCAGTGGAAAAGGTGAGAAGAGAATGAAGGAATGAGGGAAAGAAGAGATTTTAGGGATATTTGGATATGGCAGTACTTACTCAACAACATCTTCCTCCTGCTGTATTGGCACAAATGAACAGTAAGACCTTCCTCTCCCCTTTACATTGTATCCATTATCCCCCTCAGGCATGTTAGCCAAGATTCCTGCTTTGGACTCAGCAGAGGCTCGAATGGAGGAATTCATGGAATCATCTCGTCCTCCAGGAGAGATTGATGATGGACAACATCCTCCACAATGGATGAATGAAGTACAGAAGGTGGAATACAACAGACTAATCATTGAATTGACAACTGCCAGAATTGAGGTGAGAATACATTGAAGAAGGGTAAAGAAGGGACATTGAGGTATCTGACTTATCCAAGAAGATGCAAGCTGCTCTGAATGAACTTCGTGAACAGGGAGCCCTTCCTGAACAGACTCCTCCTCCTGCTCAATCTGCTGGTGGGGAATCAGCTCACGACAACTACCAGTACTCATTCCTTGGATGAGATACTGTATCCCCCATTCGGTAGTCGATTGTGCAAATGGCAGTATTCTGTGTTATACCATTTCAATAATAGTCAAATGCATCGAGTAGTATATGGTGTGAGAGTTGATATCTCTTTCCTTTGATTCCTTACAGACTCTCATACACAAACGGAGTTTCTTTCTACCCACTTTCCACATAGTTGATAATTGTCGTGTATTGATTCTCTTAATATTCATCTCCATTTGCCTTTTACTTCCCTTGGGTCGATGGGAGGTTTTACTCTTGAAATGCAGATATCTTGACATAGACTGTGTCTATCTGCGCCCTCCCCTTTAATGCGTGTCTCCACCCGTTCTCTCGCCATTTCGTGTATTTGGACGGATTCCTTCTATTGATCCATTCATTGTTCATCCCTCAAGAAGCGTAATGAGTTGCCTGACATACTTCCATGTGATAGATTACCACACAATATGCTTGCGCACTTTTTTACTCTTTCACTTTGGTTCCACTTTTCCTTTCCACTTTTGCAGTTTGTACTATGCCTTTAGAGAGTACTGTATGATGGTAGTTATATGACTGTCGGTAGTGGTAGTACACGCGTAATCGTTGACACTTAGTTGTGTCACAGAAGCCAAATGCCTCTCATGGTGGTCGTCTATTTTGAATGAGTCGCTCCATTTCATTCTGGTCCTTTTGTTCTTTTGCTTCTGACATTACATCATTCACGAGTCCACCCTACTGTACTCTCATAGTGGCGTGTCCTAATCGGAATTCCTAAATTACGGTACTCTTTGTGCTTGATTCCCTCTCAGTACATGCCACTTAATAGTCGCAGACGGTATGTCGATATGCATTGTGACCTCATGAGAGACTCTTCATAGCGCATCTTGAGATGGAGATATAGACAATGTGTTTTGTGTGCTTGAATAGAACTGGGTGGTTTCCATTGGTCTCCCCTTTCCCTTTATCCTCTCCAGTCACTCAATTATATGCGTGTCGTGTTGATTCATCATTCATCGTCAATGATATCCGTGGTACAATTCACGACATCTGCACACTTTCTGCCCTTTCCTTGTTCAGTGCATTATACAATCACAGTTGGTGTACCAAGCAGTTCTAGTTTGCTAGATTACATATTTTATCCTCATTTTTACTGTAATAAAGATACGTTGATAACTGACTCTTCTCGTTCATTTCGGTTGATTGTCCGAACAGAATTATTTGGCTGGAGTAGCTAGGCTCAAAACGCGAAGTGTAATGATATCAGTGAATGAATGCAAGACTGTATTCAATCACAAAGAAAGACATGACGATATCTCCGTGATGAGTAGTCTTGTTTTATTGGTGTAAGTGATCAATGATGTATCCATCACATTTGGGGGCGGAGTCAATGAGAAGGAAGAAGGGAGTCAGTTGCCACTACTTTCTTTTTCCTTCCTTTTCGTCCCATCCGCTCATGCTTTTGTTTCAATATTGCTAAAATGGGCTTCGATTGTTAGTTGGTAAGAATTAAAATGGAGAATAACGAGGTGATTATTATAACCTTGAATTCTCACTTTCATGAATTGATGTTGTTGATTGACAACTTTTATGGTTGTACTATTAGTATTTCGAATAATTGGTTGTGCATGAGTGCTGCTTTGTTGTTGTGAATAGAGTCCTTTCTCTTGAGGATGCTGTCCTCCCTATCCCGTTCTCCTCTTCTCTCATCAACACGATCATTCCTTGCTGCAAGCAATGCATCCAAATTGAGAATGGATGTAGAGGGCAGGTAGAAATGAAGAAGAAGAAGATGATGATGATTGGAGTCATTCATTCAGAGAACCTCCTCCACTTAATCAACTAAGTGAACATGAGACACAGTTACAACAGACTGGTGAGGGAGAATGAAGTGAATGCAACCAATGAATATATTTAAGTGAAGAGATTCTCTAATGATGTCATCAAGCCCCTTGTGAGGTCAATGGATGAGAAAAGCGAATTCCATCAGTCAGATTCATTCTCTTCTTTTTGTTCTTTTATAACTCAAAATCATTTCTATGCGAAGTGGAAGACAATTTTATTTGAAGATCCGTTATCGATGGTACATTTGCCAATGGATTCATGGGAATTGAAATACCAGAGAAGTACGAAGGTGACACTGTTGAGTGGTCCTCTATTCATGTGTGTCTTTCCAGGTCCTGAGAGCAGTTTCTTTGATGCTGTTCTGGTGATCGAGGAACTGGCAAAGGTAGGATCAGGCCTGTGCGGCAAAATTTTTTCGGCAAATTCGGCAAACGTCAAATTTGCCGAAATGAAATTCGGCAAATTTTTTCTTTGCTTGTTTTCATAGGTCATTTTTTGCTATTGAACTATTTTTATCGTTATCATTTATTGTAGACAATCGTTAAAGGTGATGAGATGATACGTTTTTACTAGTGGTCATTTTTGAATTATATCGGTAAAGGAGCGAGCGCGTAGTTTGATTGCATTTCAGGTGGATGCATCTGTTTCCGTGTTTGTTGATGTGCAGAATACTCTTGTTTCTCCTCTTATCGTACAATTGGGAAGTGAAGAACAGAAGAAGAAGTATCTTCCCAAGATATGTACTGAATGGGTAAGTGTGACTCAAAGAGATGCAATATAAGTGATTGTTGAGATTGGAGCATTCTGTCTATCTGAGGCCTCTTCTGGATCTGATGCCTTCGCCCTACAGACTGTTGCCAAGGTATCTTCACTCAGTCACTCATATCTATATGATTGATTGTTGAGAAAGACGGAGATGACTTCCTGATCACTGGCAACAAATTGTGGATCACAAATGCAGGACATGCATCATTCTTCCTGGTGAGAAGATACATTGAAAGTTGATGATAATGATATGTTGAGGTGTTCGCTAATGCAGAACCAGAGAAGGGATACAAGGGAATCACATGTTTCATTGTCGACAAAAATGCTGCAGGAGTGAGTGTGGGAAAGAAGGAAGTGAGTGAATAAAAGAAGGAAAGGGAAGGAGAATGAATATTGAGGATAAACTGGGAATAAGGGCATCCTCAACTTGTCCTGTTCACTTTGATGGAGTTAGAGTACACAAATCAGCCATTCTGGGAGAATATGGAAAGGGTTTGAAGATGAGAGGAGAAGGAAATGAAGGAATTGTACAGGATACAAGTATGCCATTGAATGTCTCAATGCTGGAAGAATTGGAATTGGAGCACAAATGTTGGGATTGGCTCAAGTGAGTGGATGAGAAGAGAAAGGAATGAATGGAATTGAATATAGGGATGTTTCGACAATGCAGTACCATATCTACAAGAGAGGAAACAATTCAAGCAGAGACTAATTGACTTCCAAGTAAAGAAAAGGGAAGGAAATAGGAAGAATGAATGGTGATTACAGGGAATGGCATTCCAAGTATCTGAAGTGGCAACTGAGATCGAGGCTGCACGTCTTCTTGTATACAATGCAGCCAGAATGAAGGTGGGAGAGGGGAGGGGAAGTGCCTGAGGGAAGAGTCAATTCAAGGCTGCTGGTCTATCTTTTGTCAAGGAGGCAGCTATGGCCAAGTTGTATGCATCCATAGTGGCAACAAAGACAACGAGCAAGTAAGGAAAGGGGAAGGGAAGGATAAGGGATTGAATGAATTGAAGATGTGTTGAATGGATGGGAGGAGTTGGATTCACAAAGGAATTCCCTATTGAGAAGTACTACAGAGATTGTAAGATTGGTGAGACAAACACATTCATTGACAGTAATCATCAATTATCATTCAAGGAACTATCTACGAGGGAACATCCAACATTCAACTCAATACTATTGCAAAGCTCATTGATGCTGAATATGCAGCAAAGGCAAAATAATCAAAGGAAAACAATTGTCATGACTTGCATCAATAGAATGATCCTTTATTCATTATTCTTTATTTCCACGGATTGTTTGCCGAAATATGCTCATTCGCCATTGATTCGATTCGGGATTGTCGCCATATCTTTTCTATTTGTTAGATTTGCTCATTGTCACTCGGTTACAATAGATTTATAGAGTAGGAAGAATACGAAATATTACAATCTCATTTCTCTTAAAATTCGCATACACTGAGAGTAAGTAAAGAATGTTTGACAAATTAGAGAACTTGTGTTTGTTTGAGGAAGGGTATGTGAGTGTATCATGTTGGCCTGCCTGAGATGGTCACTTTGTATTGTCCCTTCCTCTTCTCGCCATTCATTCTCTTATCCTTCCCTCTCACTTCCTCTTACTCTCTCCATTACAATCCTCTCTCTTTCCCCTTCTCTTCTCCTCTCGAACCCCTTCTCTTCCATTCTTTCTCCACCCTTCACTCCCTTTTGGCACGTAGTTCTCTGCTTTGAACGCGATGTTGACTGTCAGTTGAGTCTGAGGTACTTAAGACAAGTCATGTATGCCGTCTCAATCCATTTTTTTCATTTCATCTCTATATATCATAACTATATTCTCATTTCGTTCTATTCTCTGTTCATCTTTGATTGATAAGAAGGCAAACAAGAGTGCTACTTTGATCTCTTCTCTCATACTCTTAGTCTGATCAATTGGTTCAAACAAAGACAATAAGTAGAATTTGTTCCCTTTTCCTCTCATCCTCCGTGCAGTTGAAATGATCTGATCGAACTCTGAAGTCTCCCATCCTCTTGCCATCACCCCTCCCCCTTTATGGCCTTCTACCCATCCCTTTACTCCCTTTGCCTTCTATCAATGTCTTCAATCGAATACTACACATGGCTTCTTTCCGTTCTCTTCTTCCTCTTCTTTTCATCTAATCTCTACTTTCAGAAGTGACATAAAATGGATGACAGCCAGGGAAAGCAGTATGGATTTGAGACTGATGCTATGACACTGCAGAGATATGTCGTCCAGGTACTGTAGATTCAGGAGCAGATACAGTATCTTTTCCTTTGAGGGACAAGCAAAACATCCTGAGGCTACGGGAGATTTCACGAATCTTCTGACTTCAATGCTTGTTGCAGTGAAGGCCATTGCTTCTGCCACTCAGAAGGCAGGATTGGCCAAACTGTCAGTGACACACATGTATATGTCCATTGTGGGCACTCTTTACAGGTTTGGCATTGCTGGAAGTACAAATGTACAAGGGGAAGAAGTGAAGAAATTGGATGTTCTCAGTAATGAATTGATGATTAACATGCTCAAATCGAGTATGACTACGTGTATGCTTGTGAGTGAAGAGAATGATGATCATATTGAAGTAAGGAACAAAATAGAAGAAAGAAAAGAGAATGAAATAATTGAAGATAGAAGAACGAAAAAGAGGAAACTACATTGTGACATTTGATCCTCTCGATGGATCATCCAATATTGATTGTCTTGTTTCCATTGGAACCATCTTTGGAATCTACAAGAAGGTGAATGGAACTGTTCTCTTCCACTTAATCTTCTCTTTCAGCGTCATCCTGGGGCTGCCACACTTTCTGATGTTCTTCGTCCTGGAAAAGAAATGGTCGCTGCTGGGTGAGACAATTGATGTACTCATCAATACTCTCTCGTGTAGATACGCCCTCTATGGATCAGCAACAATGGTTGTCCTGTCTACAGGAGATGGAGTCAATGGATTCACTCTTGATCCTGTAAGTACAGTATCCTCTTTGAAGTATTGATTGATTGTTTGAGTCGATTGGAGAGTTCATTCTCACTCATCCCAACATGGAATGCAAGTCTCGTGGTTCGATCTATTCTCTGAATGAGGGATATGCCAAGACATGGAGCAAGGTGGAAATAGAGTCTTCTCTCATTCTTATCCCTTTCTCTCATTCAGGGCATCTCAGAGTACATTCGCACTCGCAAGGACCCCGAACCTGGAAAGAAGGTACGGTAACTCGTTCTGATACTGTATCACTGTCTGTGTTTCAGGTGTACGGTCAACGGTACGTGGGTAGTATGGTGGCTGATGTACACAGAACACTTCTGAATGGAGGAATCTTCCTTTATCCACCAACTGCGAGTGCCCCTTCTGGAAAGGTTTGAGGATACTGTAGAATGTGGTGAGAGTGGAAATGTTTAGCTGCGTCTACTGTATGAGTGCAATCCAATGGCATTCATAATGGAACAGGCGGGTGGAATGGCGACAACTGGTGAGAAAAGGGAAAGGGAAGAGGAAAAGAAGGAATGAATACAGGAAAGGAACGAATTCTGGATATTCAACCAACAGCCATTCATCAAAGGGCTCCTATTATTCTGGGATCAAAGGAAGATGTTGAGGAATGTCTTGAGTTCATCAACAAATATGACTCATAAGTATCCTCCAATCTTCTCTTCTGTTCTCTTTCATTTGTAGTGAACGTAGAGTTTGTTTAAGAATTACTGTAATTGTACTGAATCTATGTTGAGATACGCACATTTTGCGATAAATTTGCAAATATGATTTATTATGATTGTAACCGCCACATGGGTATTTGAACCTCGGATTTGTTGTTTTCTGTGAAGGAATGGATTCTGCTATTCATTTTCCTCTGGTATTTCTGGCCTATCTGGATTCATATTGGTAGTATCAGGAGGAATTGAATTAGATTGACCAGAGAGTCCTCTTGTCTCTTCATCTTCTGCTATTACCTGAATGGACGATTATCTGTCTGATGGATGATTACTGTAATAACCCTTTTGTAACTAGAACGATCACTTTGTAATAGTTCTTCTACTCCATCCAACCAATATGTTAATAGAGTTGCAATTCCCTGAACTCCCTATTCATTCAATTTGTATGGTGAAGAATGAATGATTACTTCCAATTTGACACTTCCTCTTGATGAACATTTGTATTCAGGGAATCTGGCTGTCAATAGTTGTTGTGATTTAAGTGTCATCTGAATCTTGTCAGGTACTCCACTACTTTCCATTTTGGCTGCGATCACAACCTAAACAAGATAATGAAATGTCCATCAAAAGTGGAAGATTACTGTAGTTCCGAAGATACAGTATCTTGGTGCATTGAAACCCACAACTCCAGCAAAGACAGGGCCAGAGTTGAATCCCCATCTACAGTGAAGATGTTGGCCTGGACGGTGGGGAATCTCGAAGTTTTCCAGAAACTGAAAGGAATTAGAAATGGATGCGGATTAGGGGAACATACATTTCTATTCATTAGAGCAACACTGGCGATGTTCTTGACGTGATTCTTACTCGGTTCAGGTACTCCAGAAGCAACCATGTAGGCATCTCCAATCGTTTCCACCCAAAGGGAATTGGATGATTGAGGGAATAGTCACATCACACCTTGTATGTATTGTGATGAGAAATAATCTTATCGAATGCTTGGAAGATTCCAGAAAGAAGTTTGACGACCTGTCAATGTTTATGAGAGGATGAAAAGACTTGTGTTGTACCTCCATTGGTGAACTTTCTGAACAAAGACTAGTGAATCCAACAATATCAGAATAAAGAATAGTCGCATGTTTGAATGTCTTCGGTTCAACGAATTTTCCCATTTGAAGGTCTTCTGCAACTGATCTGAACGAACAGTTCAAGTAGGAATGAATGAATGAAATGCCTTGGAAGTAGTTCAAGTAGAAGTTCCTGTGCCTTTGCTTGTTCAACTTCCATTTGTGCTGTTCGTTCCTTAAAGATAAGAATGAAAGTGTAAAGAGATTATATTGTCTACCTTGACAACATTCTCCAGATTGTTTGAGTATTGTTCAAGATGTCTCATCATTTGATCCACCAAACTGCCAACCCTTCAACACAACAACTCATCACTCAACAATGAATGGAACACACATTTTGAGTGTGCTGTCAGTGATTCTTCTCATGAGAATCAATTGAGGCCTTTGTTTTGGATCTCGAGACCAACAATTAATCATTCGAGATCTCAAAGAAATCAATCAAATAACCATAATTGACTGTCTTTAGACCTGAGATCTGCATGAACTTCATCATTTTCTGGAACTTCAATTATACTCGGAATCTGAATGATGAATAGAATGGGAATGGAGATACTGAGTGAATACCTGATTGAGAATATCAATGTTATAGAGTGAATTAGGAAGGTCAACAAGGGCGAGTTCTTCTTGTTCTTCATCCACAACTAAAAGATTGAATGAAAGATGAATGGACTCTACTCACTTTTGTTGTTTATTGGCTCATCGTCTGGAATTTCACAGAATTTCTTCTCATAAAGAATTTCATAGAGAAGCATTCCAAAGGAGAAAATATCCGCTAATCGACCCTTGAATGAGTTGTTGAGGGATGATTGTGGGGGGAATTGAGATACTTCTTCATGAGTTGGATTGATTGTAGCCTTCCCTGATAAGTACGCCTCCTTCCATTGTTCACGTAATTCAGGAGCATAATAATGTAGTTCTGAATGAAGAGAAACAATGAAATCGATAGAGAATGCAAACCAGAATTGGGAATAAGGAAGGTCTTGTCATATGGAATAATTGACCTTCGATGTCTCCATCTCAATAAGAAATCATTCCAATCTTCTACTTCTTCTTTTACCTGTGTAATAGTCTTGGCATTCCAAATCCACTTAATTTGAGTATCCAATGTGAATCAACGAGACAATTCGTAGGAGTTAATGCACCATGATATCCAATACCAGATGATGTAAGAAATTCCAAACCCTTTCAATATATGAACATTCTCCTTTCAGACAATCTCTTACCTTTAGAATATCTCTCACAAAAGCTCCTTTGAAGTTATGAGTAAGACTTATTCCATTACTTTCTCTGCTTTCTTCTCTCTTCAATCAATCATCATATTCTTCCTCTGCAGACTCTTACTTGATTCCTTAGTACATCATTGAGCGTTCCCTTGAAACACATTGCCCAGGCAACGATGAAATCTCCTGAATACAATGCATATTCTCATTGAGAAAGGATCAAAAGATCACCTGTATCATATGAAAGACCAATGAATGCATTCAGATTGTCATGTACTATCTGTTTCAACTGAATGAAACAGTAATAGAATGAATATGAATGAGTATCCACCTGGTAGAAAAGATGAATCTCTTCTCGATTGTAACTCGTTCTTTTCTCCACAAACTTGTATGTGTAGATGATTCCAAAGTTCTGAATTGTCCTTCCATTTCTTTTCCTTTTCCTCTCACTTACATTATTGACAGTTGCCAATCGAGTCTTGGGTGGAACAGGAACTCTTTTGTATCGAGGAACAACTTTATCCTCAAGACTCATATTGACTCTCTCATTCTCCTTCTCATCTCAACCTTTCTTCCATCCATTCCATTCGATCCAGGTATTCCCCCCATTTCCTACAATTACAAATGAATCAAAGAATAGAAAGGATTCACCTGTAGGAGTTGAAGACTGTGAATGGAAGTTGCATTTGTATCAGCCTGAATAAAGAAATAGAATGAGAATAAGAATTGATAGTGACTCCTCTATTGATGTCAATGTATTGAATGTTGTTCATTGCCAATGCCCATGGCATCTCACGAATCTCATTTCCTCTTCTACTGAAAGAAAAGATAATGAATGAATGGAGAGAAGATACTCACAGTCTTCTGTACACAAAGACAATCACAATTGTGATTAACATGAATACAACGATTCCCACAATGACAAGTATTGTACTGAGAATATAATATGAAGAAGGAGGAAAAGGAAAGGGGAACACCTTGTCTGTTCACATAATTCCCCTTCAAATCCACACACAGGCATATCCAATGGAAGTTCTAATGTCAGATTGGCATCCAATTTGATATTCGATGCCATCTCAACAGTTGAGAATTGAAGGAATCAAATAGAATTCTCACCAATCCGAGACATTTTGAGGCATCACAATGGACTTGGCCCAATTTGATACTGAAAGTAGACGTGAAAGAGGAATGAGTAGATGTAAATCACTTGAGAATATCGATTGGTTTGTCCCTGCTTGGATGAACAGCAACAACACGAAATGGAGATATTCTGTGTTGATCATTGTCGAATCCATAACTTCCAAATGGACCTGTCAAGGGTGTTATTCCCCCTATTCATTCCCCTCTCCATACCAATGTACTCATTTCCTAACATCTTACTCAACAATTCTCTTCCATTGGTTACTTGTCCTAAAAGAGAATGATGTTGGAAGTGTTCATCGGGGGAAATCAACCTTCTGCCTGTACTAATTGTGCATACAAATTGACAGATTCATACAGTTGAAGGTAGTAAAAGGCCTCGTACTGAATGAATTGTGTCAATGTGTTGAATGAGGGAAACGAACAGTGGTGTCAGAATGGATTCCATTCTTGGACAGGAAGTCCTTCCCTGTAGTTGAATTGAGAACATCATTGTATATCTACAAAGGGAATGGATATCCTTTGAGAGGGAGGACACCTACCACCACAACATTGTTGTATAGAGTCTTGAGGGATGAATTAGTTGTCCATGGAAGGACAAGTCCATCCACCTGAGCATTTCCCTCTTCATTCAATTACAATACACAACATACACTATATAGATTGACATAGACAACAGCTATATAGTCCAATGATCTCATATCAAGAATAGACATTGCACGAAGGAATGGTTCGTAGATAGAAAGACCACCAGTCATAATGGGAAGAAGGACTGAAAAGAGAATAGAAGAGAATGAATGGGGACAAACTTCGGCTGAATGAACGAGAACTGTTCAATTTGGTCTGAAGTTCATTCACTCCATCTGTGGGAAGAAGTTCAACCTAAAGAGGTAATTGTAGAATGAATAGAAAGGGAAAGACTCTTTTGATGTGAATGTTTAATCCCTGTAGATATTGAATGATGGCATTCACTCTGAATGATATGGACTCAATCATAAAGGGAGAATAAGGAATCATACCGTTCCTTTCCTTGATTGACATCTTCGAAACACAAAGGACATGCGAATACACAGATCTGAAATGGAATGATGATGGCAAAGGGATTGGTATAGAGAACCTTATCCCATGTGAGTGTATTGAATGCTGCACCCAGATTACGGGCAATATTGATAGAGGATGCAGAAGACATCTTATGCAATAGAGAATGAATGGAAAGAAGAGAAGGAACACACTTGTACTACATTGTTATTATTCCCATCACTTGGATGATCAGTCCAGAAGTTGAATTGAAGAATGTTCCATTCATTTGTCAAACGTGCAGCTATTTCCAGATCTGAATGATAGTGATGAGAATGAGAGGACTAGATCCATCATACCCTTGTAGCAGATTGGACCGAATACAACAGTTATATTTGATTGGTAGTAGAGATTACAGAGCTGATAGGCCCCTTGACCTTCCATCTCATCATTTCTACTACATGTACGTTGAGAAGAATCTTTTGATCTGTAGAAAGAGAATGATGAATGAAAGAAGGAAGAAGAATAACCCGAATGAGAATGTAGAAGATAAAGTATTGGCATCTGTCACTGCCTTTCTCATGACTACATTGGATTGTCGAAATGTTTCGTCTGATATGAGACCCATCTGAAGATAAAGAATGAATGAAAGAGTAAGAGGGACACTCACTTCAACTGTCAATTGAGACAAGACAGATGAAAGAAGAGAAATGAACAAGATAGAAGACTTCATCTGAATGAAGTGAAGAGATTAGAATAGGGAAGAAGGAACGAACTACAGGGTCATGAACCACCGTCTTCATCAATGGGAGAATGTTCCATCTCATGAACAAAGTGACAATTGATAGTCTGAAAAGAGTAGATATGATTGGTGAATGGGAGGATATTGACAGTTGAGAGGAAGATAATCTGTCGGTATGAGAAGGGAGGGATGCGCAGTAAGACGACTCGTTGTCAAGGAGATCAAGAAGAAGAAGAAGACTAATGTAAAGAGTGGGAGGATCCCCCTTGAGGACAAAGAACTGACAATAAGGAACAACATTCACATAACATACATTTATCAATTTGTACTTCAAATGTACGCAATAAACTCTCACAAACAATAATCAAATATGGATACTTATTTACAAGGGACAGATTTTCAACCTTTTCATAAGGCACGTATAACAAAAGAAATAAACAAGATGACTATCAAATGTGAAATTGTCTCAATGTAACAAACTGGTGTATCATAGAGGATAGAAAAGTCTATTTAGACGTGTAGAGAGCATTGTCTCTCGTGACAATAGACCCTCTCTTATCCATTGTATACAACTCATTATCGAAATACAATATGTTATCTCTTGTGGTTACTGTAACAGGAATGGAAGTGTATGGAGGGGGTGGAGGGGGAGGAGTTGTTGGAAGGAGACATGAAGGAGCTGAGTCCACATCATACAAACTACAACCGACAAACTGCTGTAAGGTACTTTCATTATTTCTAAATTCAAATGAAAAGATGTTACCCGTTCTTGTTGGAAGATACTTCTTGCGGAGAGGACTACGCAGAGGAATACGACGTTCAGAACACATGATGCTAGCATGATAATGGCAGTCAGAGCGAAAGCATGAGCATCTGTTAGGAGGAAAGAGTATGAATAACAAGAGAAGGAACTAACCTTCCTCATTGTTTCTTCGTAAATCTCCTGCTGCAAGAATAGAAAATAGAAAAGCGAGGAGAGAAGTGGCGAGATCCAAGACCTGCAACATGAATATTGTGTGTAAACAACTTATTGATGGAAACAATGCAAGCAATGAAAGGAAGAATGAAGGGAGGATTGCGTCTCAGTCCAGCAATCAACGCAATTCCTGCACATATACACTCAATGAACAACCATGCGAGACCGTGATGAAGGGGACTCTAAATGAAGAAAACAAGACATTTCAAATACAGACAAACTCACCCATCTCCCATCTGCTTGTGCAAAGTTCGTCATGTTTATGAATATACTAAGAATGCAAACGAGAACGAGTGCATCCTTAAATGAATGATAAAATACTGAATAGAGTGGATGACTTACTCTTACATCAATACCACAACATGATCTCCTTGGAGGTTCGTTGTTGTTTCGTTTTGATGGAGGAGGGACAGTCAGTCGAGAGTATGTCTCATTGAAACGCCATGTTGCCATGGAGTACAACATAAAACTGAACATCCATTAATAAAACAGTACAATAGAAAAAAAACAAAAGAACAGTGGCTGTTCAACAGTCCCAAAAATAAACCAACTTTTCTTGCTATCGCAAACTGATCTACAGTAAAGCTAATCACAAAGTAACTCATAATAATTCCTAAAAAGCAGAAAGTGTTCAAGACAAATTACGCTATTTGCAGACTGTCTTTTTAGACTTAGTTCACTCACAATCATTTGAAGGTTTGTTTCTTGAAGGGCTTTCATCCGTCCAGCCAGAAATAAGGTATCACATCCTACACACATCCTTCTCATAAGAATACAGTTCGAAATCCCTATTATGTACAACATGAAACACACCATTATCTGATGCTACTATTAGCTTGTTTTATGAATATACATTTATTTCTAAGCGATATGACAATATCACATTGTAGAAAGACACCCAACCCAAAAGCACATTTCAAAGGAACGATTTGCATAGATTCTATCGATTAGACTTATCAAGTTCAAAACTGATGCTCGGTATTTCCGTGAGTGTTCTTCCCAACTTCGATTGTTCCTGAAACTAAAAAAAGTGGAGATATAGCAGATGTAACAGTTGTAGAATACCTCAATCAACTTTCGTGTCAGATACTTCTCTCGATCCCTCAACTCTTCGTATATGACCTGTTCCTTTTCTGTAAGACCTTCTCATTATTGATTACTCTCACCCGCTACCGTATGATTTAACAATTGCCAAGTCATTTCTAGCCGCTCCATTTGCCTCTTTTGCCTCTTGTACAAGTGAAGTGAGTGCATTCAATTCCTTTTCAGTCTCATCCACATTTCCTCTCCATTCCCTTACTTTCTCTGCCAGAATCCGATTTCCCTCAATAGACATCTTTCCATGTGGAGGGTAGTGACATTCCCACCTCGAAATCTGTGTTCCTCTGCCATGATTTCATTGTTTTGAGTGAATGAGAGAGTGATAGACAATCATGTTTGGTCTGTAGACAGAAGATTGAATGAAAATGGAGGAATATCAACCTGTATCAATTGATTCTTCAATTGTCCTTTCGCCTCTTCCAATTCTTTATTTTCATTCAATAGTCGTTCCAATGCTGTTCTTGTCTCAGTTTGCTGTACAAGTCCTTCAATTCTCCTCTCTTGCTAATCAAACCTTTTTGACTGCTTTAATCTTTTTCTTGCCTTCTTCTATTTTCAACTTCTTCATTCTTTCTTCAGTCTTGTGTTGTATAGATGTGATGTTTTCTCGATATGTCACTTTTTCTCGATCCATCTTCTGAATTCTTTCCCTTTACTTTTTCTCTTCAGATGTTCTCACATTCATTTCATCTGCAGTGTTATTGATTCTCGCTTCCAAAGCCACGTTTTCCCTTCATTTGATCAGTTCGTATCAAAACGTCTACGAGTAAACCTGTGTAATCTTTCAGATTCAGCATCCAATTTGGTAGTTTCAGTCTCGAATACAATCATTGCATCTTGTTCTTGTGAACGAACCAACTGAATGAAGAATGACATTCCATTATCTATCATTCATTTTCACTTGTTCTCTTCTCTTCGATAAACTGCACTTTTTCAACTTTGAAGGCAATGAAGCATTCGAATCAGATGTGTCTCTCAATGTTTTGTGTGTATGAATAGTCTATTGATTGTCTTACCTGATATCCCATTTCTTATCTGATTCTACTTTTGTATCTTCATCATCTGTTCCTGAGAATATTCCCTGAATGAGTTCCTTTTCCTCTTCATCTCCTCTATCAATACCTGTGGATATTCTTCTGTATCAACTTCTTCTTCTTCTGCTATTGCCTCAACATTCCTTGATCATCATTCATTTTCATTCATTCAAACCTGTAACTTTTCCTTCAATCCCTTTACTCTCTTTTCATGTTCAGCAGTTCGCAATCTTTCCAATTCTATTCTGTAGAACAACAATCTTCCATTCAATCCAATCACTATCAACCTTCTGCTTCTCTTTAACTTTTCATTCTTATTGACTGAATCCTCATCTTCTTTCTTTCCTCTTCTCCTTCTTTTCTTTCTTCCCTCCTCTAAACTCTCATAACTTCGATACATCGTCGGTGCTCTAAACATTTCTTTTTCAATATTCAACATCATTTCAACAAACGGTTCCAATTTGAGTATTTCAATCTTTGTTTCGAATCTTCTTTGTTTTGCTTCTTCAATCTTTTCATATGCACGAATGTCAGCCAGTCGAGTTTCGATTGAAGATAACTTCAATTCTCATAGCATAGTAGAATAAAGATGTACTAACTTCATCCTGTATTCCAATCCATTCTCCTTCCATTTCACGTACTTTCATTCTAATTGACTCGTCATCCTTCTTCGTCTCAAGACAATTCATTCACATTCCAGTCATTGTGTAACATACTTCATGTACAACTTCTCTCAATTCACTTTCCGTTGTCTTTACAGTCGACGATGACTGAAGGACACAAATGAAAGGAATACGACTATTAGGGTGTCCCAAAAGTCTTTGCACTTTTTGCATTTTTGTTTAAACTTGAAATATTCTCAGTATGGAGAAATTCTTGAAAGTCAAAATACCTTCAATGTTAGTACTGGTCATCACACTATGCAGCGCACTACAGATCGGGTGTCCTTTCAAAGAAGGAACCGCGTCATGTTGTTGCAAAGAAGACTCGGTCTGCGATTCTTTGTGAAACAATATCTCAACGGTAAAAAATGCTTTGCTATTCAGCTTGTGGCTACTGAAAGTGCTCATCCTTGTGAATATATTACGCAATTCGCCTTGTACGGATTTCATTCCGCGGCCATTTACAAGGCACTTTGTTTAAAGTGTGGGGCAGCGAAGCGACATCAAGCGAAATAGTGAGTGACTGTGAATTTATGAAGAAGGGCTCTTAATGTCATCTCTCGGTATTTGTAACTATGGTCATTGAAGAATACACTAACACTGTATAACCATAGCTTCATGCAGATCGCATCAGTAAAAATCACGCATATTTTCATATTTCGCTAATTTGTGCGAATAATGATCTTGATGATTATACCTAGCCCGATATGCGAGGTCTTGCTCAGCAACTATATGTTTTTCTTATAGCACGACTGTATATCACTATCATTATAAAGTAACAGCTCTACTCGACTTCAGCTTCAACAACAGCAGTGACATGAAGCCGATATGAATATCGCGTTTTGCAATGTCGGTACGGCCTGGTCACAAATTATAATTTCCTTGCATTTATCGAAGAGTTTATGGAATTCGTAGTAAATGAGTAATGGGCCAGACAATATATGACCCGTGCTAACAATCACGCATATTGTGCTTCCTCACACTTTGAGTATTAAAGCCCAGGGGGAAACTGAATGCGGCGGATGACGCAATAGCAGGACAAAATCATTCGGCCATAATTTTCTAATGCGAAGGCGATAAATCTCACCAGTTAGCAATAGTGAATGGGGATACTTAATTAATCAGATATTACACCTTTCATCAAAATCTCTTGGTTTCCCTTGAAAGAATGTAAGCGGAAACGAAGACGGAGAAAAATACGCATAGGCGGCATTGCATCTGCGATTGCAGTTCCGAAGCTAGTGCGAATATTCCCATGATCTTTAGTGAGGATAATAATTAGCCATTGCCCACCACCATGGTTCATACCGAACTTAAACTGGTTGCTTCTAAGTAGCGTGAGAAAAAGCCAAAATTTTGCTCGAAAAAGTGCAAAGACTTTTGGGACACCCTAATACAAGTCAAACCTTGGACAATTCTTCGTGTTTCTTTGCTTTCTTCGTGTTTGCATTCAATTGTTCCTTGTTTCGACGATCTTTTGCCTGCAAAATCATTCTCAAATATGCCTCAATTTATCAGTTGAACGCGAAATGAATAAAGAATTTTTGACCACTGATTCTGAATGGTTTAAAATGAAATGGTACCTGTTCCTCCTTGAGAATTCTCTTCATTGTCTCAATTTCATTCTTTGAATCCTTCATTCCCAATCTCAGATCATCCATTCTTTTCTGTTCATTAAATGTTGATTCGATCGCTTTCTTGAGATACTCTTCCAATTGCTGAATATAAACCCTTTTCCATATCTGAATGAACATCCAACCTTGAGAGCCTTCTTATCTGCATTGAGATTTGATTGGATTTCCTTGTTGATTGTCTCTTGATCAGTTGTTTCCTTTGATAGTTTCTTCTGTTTTGTGAATGATTCATTGACTGAATGAATTGACTGACTGATTTGTCATTGATATCACTCACATTTCCTTTGTAATTCATCTAAAGTATTCTCAGCAGCAGCAATTGAATGCATACACTTCTTCTTCTCCAATTCCTCGTTATTCCTTCCATCAACCACCTTATGTTATGTTATATCTTCCCTCTTTCATTTCCTTTCCTTCTCACCTTTTCAATCTCCTTCTTCATCTTTATCCTTTGTGTTTGTAGTTGTTTCATTCTCTCATTCAGTTCATTTATATCACTTGAATGTGCCTTCTTCCCTTCCTGTAATCCTTAATTCTACAGTATCTTTTCCTTCCATTCCACACCACAATTCCCCCTCTCTTTATCTGTAGATTCTTCGTGTAATTCTCATTCTCCAATCGTTGTCTTCTCAATGAATCTGCATTGTTGACGAGTCTATCCAGAATTCGACGTTTCTCATCAACCTCAACATCTCAAATGACAACATAATTCAAGTGTAAACTGTACCTGCTTGGATAATTCCTTATTCTTGGATGTCTTATTTGGAAATTGTTCACTGGCCGTTGTCTCTCCGACCTGAATGGATAAGTAGTTGAAGGGAATGAATGGAGGAAGTCCCTACCTTTTCTGTTATTCTTCCTCTTCGAAGATCAACTACAGATGGACGTTTGGACTGTTTCATATTGAAGAAAGGGGGCAAAGTACAAAGGAGTCAAAAAGAGTGGAGGACTTGGAAAGAGGGAAGGGGTAGTCATGGGAGACATGGAAAGGAAGGAAGAATCATGCATCAATGAACACACTCAAATGTCAATTGACATACAAAGCAAATACAAATCAATTTGTCATTTCACAAGTCATCAAATGAGTCCAATTGCACTACAATGACTCTTCTTTTTCTTCTTGTGGTCATTTCCCCTCCCTCGAGTCCTCTTTTCCTCTTTTCCTTCATTGTCTTTCGTTCTCTTCCATTGACAAATGATTGTCTCGTTCAATGAACAACTGACCCTTCTCTTCCCTTCTCCACTCTTCATCGTTCTCTTCTATTCCAAGTACTCAATATTATTAGATTAGTCCGTCTGCCTCTCCCTTACCAACTGTCTATTACTCTCGTTAGTGGCCATCTGAGGATGTAGTAATTGACTATTCGATGGTTGTTCCTTCTTCATTGTCCCATTCCTCATTTGACTGTCTTCTTCCCACAGTCTTCGGTGTAAAGTGTGTCCATTCTATTTGTCCATTCCTTCAACAGCTGTCCTTCATCTGATCATTTGTCACAACATCACTTCCTTATTCAGTATACTCCCTCTAAACAGTCCATTCCTTCTTTCTGTCCTTACAATCTTCCCCTCCCTCAACCATTGACTACTCAATGTGACGCCTGTTGCACACAGTTTATTCGGTCCTTCTGTCTCTATCATCCCTCTACCCTCTCCTCATTCCATACTCTCTCTTCTCCTCTCATTGTCTATGTCTCCTCATTTTTGTACTCTCTCTCTCTATCTCATTCCAATTGACTTACGACCACAGGGATCTACACAGGATTAGGTACTCCATACATATCCCCCCTCAGCTTCTTCTTCTTCCATAAATCATTCTTCCACTTCAGAATGAAACTTCTTCCATTGTCCAGTTCTTCCTGTCCATTCCCTTCCAAAGTCAACTCTTCCACCAAAAACAATGCGAAATGCTAGTCCTTGGGTGGTAGTAGGAGAGGGAAGGGGAAGGGGATTGTGACACAAGGTGTGGCAACACTCTTCAATTCGTGTCATTCCCCCTTCCATTGTCAACTCTTCCTCATGAGAAGTCGTTGCAGTCAGAATGACCCTGCAGTCATGATGAATGTACTCGCATATAGTCTATGATGTAGGGTTTCTAGATCAATAGTCATATTCTTTTCTCATTCTGCTATTCTCCGTGGAACGGATTGTCTAGGTTCGATAGACAATCGCACCACAGAATGTTTAAGAATGACAACTTTATTTAAGTGTTGATTTATAAACCCTACTGGAATTGAATATCATTTAACTTCTCTCCATTTGCTGTATTGTGATGTGAGTACAGTCGTAGTGTGATGTCTGTTGTTGTGACATGAGTACACAACTTCTCCGTGTGGCTAATATGAGTGGATGGGGAAGGGACTATCATAGGGGAAGAGGCCACTCCATTCACAACTTCAAAGCTGTTCTTCTTTCTGTTTGTTTTGTAGTCACAAACAAGAAATGCTTGTCTTTCTAATCCGAGAAATGAATAGAGACAGTTGTAGGATGTCCTCTCTTCTCTTCCATCTTCTACTTCTTTCACTTCTATCAATACTATCCAGATAATTCGTATCCTCTTAAGTCTTCTTTCCCAATCGTTTCACTCCTCGTCCTTCCCCTTCTATCCATTCCATACAAAAAGTATCTGCATATATCTGTTTGTTCAATCTGACCCTTTGGCACCTTCTATTCATATTCCATTTATGTCCTTCTTCAATGTTTCCTTTTCTCATCCTGTGAACACTTGTTATTCACTTCCGATACTCATTGATAACACTGTTTCCATCCTTTTGAATGAATCAATCGACACAATCTCTTCCTCTTTCTACTTCTATCAGAACAAACGATTGTTTCAAATGGAGAATGATTCCCAATCATTGTTTGTCCCGAGGATATTGTCACAAAGTGAATAGGAATGTTTCCATAAGACTGGACTCTTGACTGAGTCCTCACCATTCCATTCTGTCTACATGTCATTCATTCTCATTGTCTTGACTGTCCTCGAATACCACTCACACCTCTATCCATATCTTCCATTTCCATCTCTCGTCAGTTATGGCATTTTTGTCCTGAGGCAATTCCACTGTTTCCGGTGAATTTCAACACTGAATCAACGTGCAGAAAGGAGGAGTTGTTATTGTATAGGAACTTTTACAGGAAGTGACTGAATGATGATACATATCTGATTGGATCTTCATGAACTAGTCCCTATTCCCCATTTGAGTCCATCTCTTCTTATCCACTTTTATCGTTGGTATAACATTCCCATAAAGTCTCTCCACCCAATGAAAGTCCTTCTTTGACTCTTCCCATTGACTCCGTTCACTATTTATTCTCTTCCCTCATCTTTTCTTCTTTCTCTTCAATGTTTCATTTGGCGCCAGTGTATCTCTCCACAAATCATCTCAACTCAGATGGCATCTTTTCCTTTTGCCTTCCTTCTCTTTTCTTTTGTTGTCTCTCATAGCTTTTCCTTCTTGGCAGACATTCCTTCAGGGTCAATTCTCGTCCTTTCGTCATTCCTTCATTATTCTTCTCTTTGTTTCAATTCAATCATTCAGTCTATTCGTATGAGGACAAAACGAGTCAAAGTAGTCCAGGAGAACAAAAGTCATCAATAGGTACGAGACTCTTTCTATCATCATTGCGTACAATTGTTGATTGGACCAATTTGTATTGTTTGCATTTGAGTGATGAGAGACCATCTCGTGATATTTGTATCTTTGTGTACATGTCTCTATGCTATTCCAAGTCTTCATCAAAGGGCATCAGAAGTTGAAAAGGTAAGGAGAGTTCCATCATGTAGAAGAATGAACGAATTCAGAGAATCATCGAAAGATTCACTTCTCAAGGAGAATTCATATCATATGATGAAGCAAAGTGAGAATTCTTTCTCATTGTCATAATGAATCATTTGTAGATCTATCACGGGGACAATCAACGAGTCTTTTATACAATTCAAGCATTATAATTATAATGAAATGACAGCCAAATTGAAGGTATTCATTCTTTATTGTATTGTATTCAATTATATTGTAACAGGCATTGAATAGCGAATTCCCCAAGATGACATCTCTTTATTCAATAGGACAATCAGTGGAACAACGAGAATTGTCAGTTATCATCCATTACATTGACTCTTCATTTCATTCAGATGGGTTCTTGTTGTCTCTAAACATCCTCATTCCCATACCAAATCCATTCCAGAGTTCAAATATGTTGCCAATATGCATGGAAATGAGGTGAGTGTTTGTCTACTTCAGATCTTTCACTCAGATCTTTTGAGGTGTCGGGTCGAGTATTCCTCATTTACCTCGCTGAACTTCTCCTCAGGAACTACCACAGTAATGCATTCGTGAGGAAACTTGTTGATAGTACTCGAGTAAGAAATGAAATCAATGTAAATATAATAGTGAATATTGAGATTCATTTGATGCCATCGATGAATCCAGATGGATATGAGGATTCAACTGAAGGTTTGTCCTTATTCTATCCAATTGTATTCATAATGAGAATACAGGTGATGATGCAGGAGTAAAAGGAAGAGGAAATGCAAATGGATACGATCTGAATAGAAACTTCCCTCCAAGGTTCATTCCTTCATTTCATTCATCTACTAGTTCCATTCAGATTCCCTGATGCTCCTGCCAGAACTCCCATTCAACCAGAGACACAAGCAGTTATGATGTACTTTATTCATCCTCTCTATTCATTCCTCTCGTTCTCTTCAGATGGACTAAATCCATTCCTTTTGTATTCTCAGCTAATCTTCATGGAGGAACAACAATAGTGAACTATCCTTTCGATGATTCTCCATTTGTAACAAGAAGGTCCTCCCTCTCCTCTTCCTTCTCCTCATCTTCTATTCAGAAGTCGTCATCGTCGAGCCTCCTTGTATTCTCCTTCTCCTGACAATGATCTCTTTGTCAGATTGGCCTATTTTTATGCTCGATCACACAAGAGAATGTGGCAACCAGTGAGATACAAATGAAAGATGAGAATGAACGAAAGAATTGAAGGGACCGAGATGTAATGATGAATGGCTCAATTATGATGCTGATCCTAAGTCTGGAATAGTCAATGGAGCTGATTGGTGAGGAATGAATGAGAATGGAAAGGATGAATTCATTGTAGGTACGTAGTTTCTGGTGGAATGCAAGATTGGAATTATGTCAATACAAACTGTATGGAACTGACGGTACCAGAAGATTACTGTAAGAATATTGGGAAAAGAGTTCAGATTGAATTAAACTGTGTCAAGTTTCCTCCAAAGGCGAAACTGAAGTTCTTGTGGGACGACCATAAATATGCGTTGATGCACTATATTGGACAGATTCACAAGTGGGGGAACAATCTAGCCTTTGGGGGAACAACTGGTCTCATTCAGTGCCATTCATGGATTCGTATATGATGGACGTACAAAAGAATCAATAGAAAATGCAACGATTAGTATTGATTCGGAGGTTTTTCGTTGTGTATGAAATCTCATGTTGACTATCATTTCAGTCAAAGATTTTTTCTTCATTTGAAGGCGGTGAATATTGGAGACTTGTTAATATAGGAAACTATACGGTAACAAGACGTGTTGAATGAATGGATTGATGTTCATTCAGGTGACATTCGATCATCCTGATTACATTCCTCATTCATTGGGAGTCTATGTAACAAAGAATAATAGAGAAGTGAGTCATTCTTCCCGCTAAGAGAATTACAGTGTCCATTGACAGATTAGATTGGATGTCCCTCTTCTCAAGATAGGAGAGTCTCTTCCTGTCCAAATTGAAACAACAACACAAAAGATTCACGATGAACAACCACAACCCGATTCTTCTTCTTCCCTTCAAATTCCACTTATCATTGTTTTTATTGTCTTGGAACGATTTCTATAGTGCTTACCGTAAACTTCCTGTGATATTCTAGTCTTTATATCCCATGACAACATTCTAACCATTGGCCCTTTAACTGTGGACAAGGTAAGATCCTTCGTTGCCAAAGAATCATCTACAGTATTCCCCATGACATTGCTGTGCTAATCATTCTACATAATCACTCATAATCCCTTTCACTGTCCCGTTCACTCATCTTCCCTTGCCTATTCGTCTTCCTCCAGTGATTCCTCATCTATTCCTTCTCAAAAAGGTGCACATACGAGCTCAATTCACAATAGCTTTACTTTCAATTCAATATTTGTTGTTGTTTGAAGCTAAACTAACACCAATATTAACCAAGTTAATTGAATAAAAAAATTTGCCTGATGACTGCAGTGAAGGATTGAACAATACAGAGAAAGAATTTGTAGGGACTGTCTCTACAAATACTCTGTATAGTTAAAATTAGATGAAGAACTCCTGACAAATGACAATTTGTGGAAATTGCGATATGTCTGATGGCAATAAACGACTTCATTCTGACATATAAGAACTGTGTCGTTGTCTGGACTGAACATGAATGATTGTCTTTGTTTGTTTATGAGAAGAGGTGTGACCAATCTCATTCTTTCTTCATCTCTCGTCTGAGACATTCTAATTTTAATGGTCATTAGCTCTTTCAAAGATATGTTTCATATATTATACTTTACTGATAACGTTCAAGTCGCATAAAACTATTTACTCACGTTGAACTGTTTCGCTCAGGTGCGCTTCGCCGTGAAACTGAGAGAATTTCCCGTGAAAAAATTGACCATTTTTTTTTTTTTTTTTTTAAAATTCGCACATTATTTGCGATAAATCCCAAACATGCGTGGCACCCCCACCAACCATGATTGGTGTCCGTGGAAACGAAGGGGG
>JACMIF010000844.1:0-30710 GCA_014805445.1 Diplogasteroides magnus
ATTTGCTGCAGAATGAGCGCTTTCCCAGTCCTCTACGATGAGTTTGAAGCGAGTTATGATCGATCGAAAATTATGACGAAATTCATTTATAAAAGGATTACGAAATTTTTTCAGACCGAATCAGTACAGGACGTTCATAGGGGTGCCCATATCTACTTCCAGGAAAAAAATCAGAATTTAATTCAAAAGTTTTCCATCCGGTTCCGCCCTAGCTTCAGTTGAAAAAATAACGTATCTTAAGATGCGAAAATATCAGCGGTTTTTCTAGATAAGGTGAAACATATTCGGATAAATGAGAAACGATGAAATAGATGACACGCAAATCAGAGAGTTGCAGCTGAAAGATTTAAGTATGTGGTTAAAATATTTAACAACTGTTTGATCAGTCTTCTTGAACCGATGGCATTTCGGTGAGAGGATCATATACAAAAAGAGAGAAGCTCGACATTCTGCCCCGAGGAAATGTCAAGCTGTCCGGAAGACTCAAGGTCCCACATAGCAATGCTGATTGTGAGAGGATGAGAAAAATGATCAGAGCCAAAACAAAGCAAGAAGCCTTTCATGAACTGCAGAAACATAACTGGGGCGGGTTGCGAGGGGAACACGACAGGTCCACGGCCACGGTCAACGGTCCACGGCGCTCCTTTCTTTGTCCCGACGAGTCATTCTCTGCTCGTAACTCTCGACTGAGTGGTCGTCTACTATCGGAGGACTAGTCCCCCGGCGGGGCTTATTGCAAACCGGATAAAAACTACAGTGAATTGGTGTAACGAACATTCAAAGGACTACACATGTGCCTATTTGACCACAATGGCGCAATATGATAGATATTATCGGAGTAGAAAATCAGCCTCTATATGTTGAGCGTGAAACCTATTCCAAACTCATGGCTAATGGTCAGAGAAACGACGAAATAGCACGCAAATTTGAGAGTGCACAGTCGTCAGCCAGATGGATTGTGTGTACTCGGTATATCAAGTTGGCTTTCCACAATAATAGCATTACTCCATTGTACGAGATGGGGAGCTCCAACCTTGGAGCGGGGGTTGGAGGAGAAACATGACAATGTGCACATTCTGCCAGGAAAATGTCAAGAGCTGTCTGGAGACTCAGCAACCACCTGAGCTCTCACCCTCCAGAGAGGACGAGATGGAAGATCAGAGACAAGATACATTCACTTGAGCACTCTTCGTCAAACGATGACATTTCGGAGAGAGCCTCATATACCAGAGAATAGAAGCGTAGCTCGACATTTTGCCCCGAGGAAAATGTCAAGGTATCCGGAAGACTCAAGATCCCACTAAGCACTAGTAATACTGATTGTGAGTGGATGAGAAAAAGATCAGAACAGGACATTGTAGAAGGCTTTTATGAACTGCAGAAACATAACTGGGGCGGGTTTCGAGGCGAAACACGACAATGTGTACATTCGGTCAGGAAAATGTCAAGTTGGAAGACTCAGCAGTGATCTCGTACTGCTGAGATTACGAGAGGGAGGATCAGAGTCAAGAGACAGGCGGCATATGACGGTTGAACAAGATTGATTGGACCGAGTGGCAAGAAGTGGGGTGGAAAGAGGGGAAAAGCCCCACCGAAAGAGCAACATTCCAGTCTTTTTCAGTTTGAGGCAAAGTAGTCTGAGATCTCCGTTGGCCTATTGTTGGCCTAGGATTGCTAAAATTGTTTTGAACGATTGTATTATTTATTAAGTAATCTGCCGAAACAACTACGGAACATCTGCGATATTTTACTGGAACTAAAGACAGCGGCTGAAACACAACTAAATGCACCAGGCGATTATTTTACTTCCGCTTTCGCCCGCTTCAAAAGAGCGGCCAGAACAATTATACAACCAAATTGTTGCCCTAGCCTATATATACACCTAATGAAATCTTTTTGAAATATTGAGCAGAGAACAGAGAAGCGGCGAAATTGCACGCAAATTTGAGAGATACAGTCAGTCAAAAATCAAAGTGATAGCTGCGCTGATATCTATAATGCATAGCACGAATATAGGCATTGGAAGACAAGAGCGGCATGGTCATTTGCGCCATAATGGTGTAATGGACAATTGCGCCGTTATAGTGACTACGACAATGGCTGAAATGTCCATGGATCTTTTGTCATTCGCTCGAACATAGACTGGCGCAAGCTGTTGTTGGCTTGTTTCAGCTCTTGTTTTGTAATAACTAGATCAAAATTCGCTTATCCCCAACTCGAAAAGAATTCAGAGACCATTGCATAAAGACCGAGAATAGAATGAATAATTAGCCACTAAACGAAATGCGTCGAGACCCAAAAACAAAAACATGCAGAACTTTGTGAGACCCATCGAAGATCGGCCGAAGAGAAGTGCGTCATGGACCTTTACGCCATAATAAATAGTGAGATGGACAAATGCTGCATCGATTTCGTCATGGTCATGTCCATGGAGCTCTTGTATTTCAACTGACAGGCTGCGGTTCTACTTATCTAGGCATTGCATAAATGAGTCAACATTATATAGATCTGGCCAAATGTCTCGTGCAGCCCACTAAGGCGGGTTCTTATTTCAACAGTAAAATGAGTCAGTCGACTAAATATTCCACTCGAATCATTATTCGCAATATCACCCGCGTTGGTGGTGATTCTAGGAGTAAATGGTCCGTTCTCAAAAGATCAAAAATAGACCGAATAAGTGGGTTTCTGAGTATTTATTTGAAGTGCGACGACGTGGTGGCTTGTAATTATGCATTCTCAGGGCATATGGGGGCTGTGCGTAGGAAATCTCAATCCTTAAATGTGTCGCCATTCTTTTCACCGAGCTCTTGTCTGGCGGGGTAAGAGACAACTGCGCTGCGGAGAAGAATGACGACAAATTAACCACTTTAGAACCACTAGTATTTATGCAGAAATAGTCACGTGGCAATGGGAGGTGGTTATTCCGGTACGGTCCTTTTTGATGACACCGTATTGGAAGTGCGATGGGTCACTTGTAATTACGCATTCTCAGGGGCAGATGGAGGCCCAGCGTAGGTAATCTGAATCCGTAAACGCGTCGTCATTCCTCTCCGGAATTCAGTTGTCTTTCTCCTTGATAGACACTGGCGCTGTGGAGAAGAATGACGACACGTTTACACCGTTTTTGACCCCTAATTGGCACGGCAGAGATTGGGGAGGTTGGAAATTATATAATACGTTCCCTACTAAATAAATGGTTAGCATAGCGATCAAAAATAACTTGAATAAGGGGCAGTTTCTGAGGATGGAGGAAGTGCGATGGGGACGTGGCTTGTAATTATGCATTGTCAGAGAAGAAGACGGAGGTTGGGCCTCGTGAGAGCGCCTTGCCATCTGAGGGCATGGTGCGCTCGTACTCGAGGAGTGGTCACTAGGTAATTATCGCATTCGTCACTCCAAGGCGATGGGTGGGAAAGAGACGCCCCCCCCCCCCCCGGGAAATTTGACAAATGAAAATGCACTTAGTTACTAATTTCGAAGCCCTAATAATAAGTAAAAGCAGACTTCAACTGAAGTAGGTTGATATTGGATAGTTGAGAATAGAAGATTGCATTGTAGAAGAGTCACCATTTGTGTCATCCTCATTCTTTCTTGACCACTCCCCCTCTTTCCCCCTCTTTGCCTTCTCTAGTCATTCATTCCATCTCACTCTTCTTATTCATTCCTTCAATGCTTCTTCTTCTCTTCTTCCCATTGATATCTTCTCATAAGATCCTTGATGATTCTTCATTCCCTCAGGTATTCATTCTCTTATCTTCTCTATTCATTTCATTTAATAGGAAGAAGTGATCGACCTTCCAATCGTTCGTTTTCCTGATCCAAAATGTAGATATACAGTAAGATTAGGTAATGGAACGGGTGCTCCTGTTGAAGGGTGAGTAGTTATAGTGTCAATGAATGTTGTGTTCTTGAGTCAGATAAGAGTAGGAGAGCCTCTATTCCATTCATGGGAATGTTCTTATGGCAGAAAGGAGAACAGTTTGTATTGTCTAATGGTCAACAAATGCACTGTGGCTGATAAGGAGAGAATGAACGAGAAGGTATGAATGGGGTCAATGGGATGGAAGAAGAAGAAATGATTACAGATTGAGATTATTGATGAGTTTGGATGTTCACTTTATCCTTCAATACTTCCTCATGTTTCATATGAAGGAGATCTATCAGCTGGTTTGGGAGTGAATGCATTCTCATTGGATGTTGATCAAGTACATTCTCTCCATTGTCCCTTTGCATTGCATTGCATTCAGACTGCTGTCTTCTTCGAATGCAACATTAAGATGCTTCTGAAGTTGAATGGAGTATGTCGTCGTCCCACTTGTCAACCATTGGAAGTCTTCCAAAGAGGACAAAGAAGATGGAGAAGATGACACTCATTTAGTCTATTGACTCTATTTGTGTACTTATCCTTCATTCACTGCCATTGTCTTCATTGTGTTCTTTCATTCACGCGGGTCACTCTCTTTCCTCATCCTATGAATTGTTTGTCTTGTCTCCTCACACTACACATTCCCATCACTTTTTGACACAAACAAACACAAGAGATATTTTTCAAAGAGTTACCTTGCAAAACTCTTGTATTTTCCCCTACGGTTATGTGATGTCTACATGGGGTGACTGTATGTCTGAATGTCATACTTCTCAATTCCTGTAGCTAAGTCCTTTTTGGATTGATCTGTCAAATGAACGATTGATCTGTCAAATGAACGATTGATCTGTCAAATGAACGATTGATCTGTCAAGTGAACGATTGATCTGTCAAATGAACGATTGATCTGTCAAATGAACGACTGATCTGTCAAATGAACGATTGATCTGTCATACCCATGACTGTCAATGACTCAATGACGTACCTTGCATGACTTCTCATGTTCGTTTGTCCTCTCGTACAGGAACTTCCTCCCTCTGTGATAGCCATGACCGGTCTGTGTCCTCCAATCAAACACTCCAGGGTATATAGGACGAGACACACGAGATGCGAGACCATCCACACTTCATCCAATCTTCTATTACTACAGTATTCAAATGTTGCCTTCTTCATGCCTTCTACTTATTCTTCTTCCTCTTGTTTCTACACAATGTACTACATGTGGTCAAGCGAATGTCCAATCGGAGTCCATTCCATCTGGTTCATTCCTTTCTTCTTCCTTATTCATCAACTTCTTCAGGTATTTCGCCAGCAGAGATGGGTATGAGATTGGGAAAAGAGTTGGCAGCTCGTCTTACTCTCATGAGTTATCCTTCCCAACAGACTCCTGTACAGACTATTGTCAACAAGGTACATTCATATTCCCTTCATTCCCTCATTTCATCTCTAGCCATCTTTCTCATCTTCTGACATTTCTTCTCTCATTGCCAACCTCGGAAAAGTCAATGTGCCCCAATATGCCCCTCAATGGCCGATTCCAATGGGTCGTCCTCAGCCGAACCAGCAGGTCACACAGTATCCCCATTGCATACTGACAAAGATATCTTCAGGTCCTCATCCCAAAGGGAAATTGCCCATACTGCAGAGGAAACAAGGGAAAATAATGCCTCCCTTCATTTCACCCTTCAATTCCTTATTGATTCCGGAGTAATAAATTATTGATGATTATGGCTGTTCAATTCATCCAATCAGTGTATTATGCATC
The DNA here is from genome assembly GCA_014805445.1 of Diplogasteroides magnus. Taxonomy (NCBI): domain Eukaryota; kingdom Metazoa; phylum Nematoda; class Chromadorea; order Rhabditida; family Diplogasteroididae; genus Diplogasteroides; species Diplogasteroides magnus. The sequence goes on from JACMIF010000844.1 coordinate 5,631, forward strand.
CTTTATATGGAAGAATGGGAACTGTGAGTATCTCGTGAATTAGGGTAGATGAACGAGTATCGAACTAAACAAGTATATGGTACAGATAAAACTTCCATTCTAAATTGCACAAAGAAATCGCATTATCATACAGACGTTTCTGTTCTATATACAAGCTGCGCTTCTTAACAAATTCATTAAGTTACAAAATGATAAATAGAATAAGTTAGATGTACTACTAAAGCGAATAAATAATGAATGCACCGACTTCTTGTGAATGGAGATCATTGTGAGTGGAATGAACAAGTCTAATCAGAGTCTGATTCTATGACTCTTCTCTTTTTCATAGCAGGGAATGCATCATCTGAATCCGATGCACCATCATCAACATTGTATTTGACAGCTGCACGAGCCCTTCCACCATCTCTCTTAGGAGGAGGAGAACGACCAATCTCAATCAATTCTCAACAATCAATACACAACACACACTTACAGAGTCATCCATTGAATCATCCAATACAACTTCATCACTGTCAGAATCTCCACCCTTCTTCTTTCCCTTCTTAGGAGTATCCTTCTACAAACACATCAATAATCTATATATTTCATAAGTATGGTACCTTCTTCCCGAAGAAATCTGTTACTTTCTTCGTAGGTTTCTTTTCTTCCTTCTCTTTTTTGGGTGCAGGTTCCTTCTTAGGAGCGGGTGCCTATACAAATGTTCATTCATTCATCTCTCTCTCTCTATCTCCTTTTTGTACCTTCTTAGGTGCTGATTTTTTCTTCTTCTTACTATCATCATCATCAGATGAGAGATCGAATACCTCATCCTCAATCATCTTCATAATGTCTTCCTTCCTCATTCCCCTCACCTTCTTCTTAGGTGGTGCCTTTGCCTTCTTAGCAGGTGTTTCATCCTCTCCATCAGTATCCTCAATTGTCACTTCGTCAGTCTTCTCTCCATTCTCCTTGGAAGAGTCAGATGTTCTCTTCTGTAACAGTCCTTCATTCATTCTCTTCTTTTCCCTCAACTCACTTTAGCCCTGCTCTTTCTATCTGCAGCAGTTGTCTTCTTTGTAGGAGATCCTCCTTCTCCGTCACTCTTCTCATCATCAGTCAAATCATTAGTGCTACAATACTCTGTACTCTTTATCATTGAATATCCAATACCTGAATGCACCATCTTCATCTTCCTCTTCACTTTCTCCATCACTCCTCCATTCATCCTTCTTACCCTTTGCTTCCTTCTTCGGTTTCTTTTCCGAAGACTGAATCAATAATAGATATCATATCAAATACAGTATACTCACTCCGAATGACCGAATGTCCTCTCCCTCCTTCTTTGGTTTCTTCGGTTCCTTGGGCTCTTTCGGTTCCCTTGGCTTCCTGTATTGACGATGTCTTTGTTAGTGAATGATAAGAGTGGTTACCTCTCCTTCTTGGGTGCATCAATCTTTTCATATTTCTCTTTCATAGCCTTGTCAATAACAGGATCAACTCTACTAGCATCCTTTGAGGGGAATACTTCCTGTAATATTCCCTTCCATTCCACTTCATTCATCTATTCACTCACAGCCACAACTCCTAATTTCTTCTTTCCCTTTCCTCCTTCATCCTTTGGGAACTTCTTCATTGCATTCTTGATACTCACTTCCATATCAGCCTTCTCCTTTGCTTCTTGTTTATCCAATGCCTCCATGAATACCTCAACAAGTACAACATGTCTCCCCCATCCCTTCCTCTCTCTCTTACCCTAAGGTCTTCTTCATACAGATCTGACCATTCCTTGCCCTGCAATGTCTTCAGCTCCGTCAGTTTTGACTCACTTTCCTTCAGTAGTTTGTTCTTTTCTTCCTCTGACAACTGAAAGACACTCTTATCATCTTTCATTCCATACAGTATCCTCTACCTTAATAAGAGCCATTCCAACCAAGTAGTCATAGTCAGATAGTTTGTTGTTCAACTTCTTATCCTCAGCACCAACTTCCTCTTCATTCTCTTCCTCTTCTTCTTCTTCCACTTCAACTTCTCCACTCTCTTCCAATTCCTTCTTCTTCTGTATCTCCTTCCATTTCTTGACTGGATCAGGATCGAAGTCCTTCTTTATCAATTGTTCCACGATTGTCGCTTTCTTCTTATTCTCCATTACTATTTCTCCATTGATCTTTGCCAGAATGAATCGTGCCTGATACAACATAGGTTGTAGAATGATAGTATGAGTATACCTGATTGGTGAGTCTGTCACTTTGTGCCTTGAGCATTCCTTCCAGATACTTCTTTCTATCCACATACTTCTGTTTCCTGTCATCAACCATTCACTCATCACTCAATTCAATCTCAACCCAACCTCGTCTTGAAGAACTCAGTGCACATTTCCTCAGGGGAAGTGAAACGACGAAGACAGTTCGCAGCATCGAATAGAACCTCAACATAATGCGTATAGATCAATATAAAGACGGAATGTAACCATGGAGGAAGTATTGATGACAGTCTGTAGTTTGAACACTTTGTGCAGTCCTTCACCTTCCAACTTCCTCAGACCAGCAGCTCCACCAGAGATCTTGACAACAAACTTGACAGTAGTGTCGGTGTGGTACTCCTTGAAGTCACTACAATATCTCATTATCCTCCATTTGTGACAACTCTCCACTCACCTAACAATAGCAGGACACTTGTCATTTCCTTCCATCATTGGTTCCAGAACACTTTCCTTGTACTGCTGAGTCCATGTGCGGACTGGCAGTTCAGTGATTTCGATTGTGTCATCGTTGAGTACAGCCACCTCAAGAGGAGTGAATATAGAAGGGAGAAGAAAGGAATGCCAACCTCTCCTGAACATACGAAACGAGTTGGATCCAACTGCACCATCTCTCCTCTGAATCCTTTGAAGTACGGAGCCTACAATTACTTCTTCCTTCCACAATATTTAATTGATAGAAGAGTATGCTATTACTGTATTGCCTCAGATCTCGGTAATTCACACGACTCTTTCCTTAGAGGAGTTTCAAATAAGATCGTTGTGTAGGTTTCTAGGTTTTTTTCATCATTGGGCTGTTGTTTACAAGTGTACTCATCAATTCATCTCCGACTCACCATGGGTTTGCACTCCCCTCCATTGATCAAACGACGAATGTTTTCCACAATCTCAAATTAGAATGGTTAGATGACAAGAGTGATGAATAATTGACCTTTCTTGGATCATAGTTAGGAATGTTTGTACTCCATCCCGTACCAATTCCAGATGCACCATTAACGAGAACCATCGGAATAATGGGACAGTACCTAGATGTGATATAACGTTCATCCAATAATACCAATGTATTGACTGACCATTCAGGTTCAATTCTCTGATTCTCTTCAAATAGAAAACGAAGAACTGCATCGTCGGGTTCAGGGAAAAGCTTACGAGTAACAGGACTGAAACAAGACAATGACACATGACAATATACACTTCTTACCTCAATTGAGTGAAAATGTAACGAGGAGAAGCACTGTCCTTTCCTCCTTGCAATCGAGTACCAAATTGACCAATGGGAAGAAGAAGATTGATATTATTCGATCCCACAAAGTCCTGTATATCATAAATAAGAGTCAATCAAGTATTTGATAGTCTAACCTGTGCAAGAGTGACAATTGTACCCATAAGAGATTGTTCTCCATGATGATATGCAGACAATTCTCCCACTGCTCCTGCCAATTGGGCCACCTTCACTTCTCTCTTGTCTGCACGTTTGAAACATGCGAAGAGAACCTAAAGGGATACTGTTGCCATGTAAACTTCGACACTACAACAAGGTAAGTGGTACTAGAATAGTCTCAGATCTCGGTAATTCACATGGAATGTTCAAATAAGATCAGTGTGTAGGTTTGGATTTTAGACATCATTGACAGAAGGGAAGAGATATAATCGATTATGACACACACACATACCTTCCTCTGTCCTGGTTTGAGACCATCAACCAGACATGGAATGGATCGTTCATTGTCAGTATTGGAGAAAAGGACGAGTTCCTTGTTGACGAAATCGGAGTATGAGACAGTAGTGGTGTCCTGCACACAACAGTCATTCCACCGTCCCCATCCATCTCCTCTTACCTTATTGTACAGATAATCCTCCTCCTGTCCTTGTGCCCTTCTGTCCTTCTTCTCTGCCATCCATTTAGTCAACCAATCCTAAGTCAACCCTTCCATACCATCTCAACCATTCACTAACCTTTCTAGCCTCAATCTTCTTCTTACTGAATGCCATGTCTACAGCCTCGTCATCCTGTACTCCCGCGTACCTCAAATCAACACTCATCTCTTATATCAAATAGAATACTGCATACTTGAAACGAATTCTGTGTCTTGCCATATCAGTGAAGTATTCCTTTGCCTCCTTCGAAGTCGAAGTACCTGTATTTCACTATGAGATGTACAAGTCTTTCCATTCTCTAACCCAATCCCTTGTAGTACTTGATCTTGTATGTCTTCCAATTGTCTGTGTTGTTCCTCCATTCATTGTACTCAGGAATGGAAAAGAATGACAATTCTTCCCTTCCCTTTGTAGCCTTGACAATTGGAGTGATGAACTCTTCGACGAAGTTCCGTCTCAACATCATACCATACATAACAACTTCATCTAAACAATGTCAACCTTATAAGTTGAGGCCAATTGTGATGAATGAAGTTGATAACAAGACCCTTGATGTGTGATCCGTCTTGATCCTACAACACTCACTTATTCCACTTCTACCACAATCTATTCCTACCTGATCAGCCATAACCATCACTTTTCCATATCGAAGTGCCTTCATGTCATCATCCTTGTCATATTTCATCTTGTATTGTAATCCAAGGATCTTTATCAGAGCGTTGATCTCCACATTCTCTGTCACCTCAATTGAATATTGAAACAAAGAATGACAATTCCTTCTCACCTGCTTCACATTTCCTTCTCTAACATTGAGCAACTTTCCTCTTAAAGGGAAGACTCCATAACGATCACGACCAACCACTCCCAATCCTCAAATGAGAGATATTCACTAGAAGTATTGGATGAAGGAATAGCTGACCAGATACTGCGAGTGTCTTGGCTGAGTCTCCCTCAGTCAGAATGAGAGTACACAGATGAGAATTCTTTGTTCCTGCATCGTTAGCATCTTCCAGTTTGGGTATTCCCTATAAACATGACTTCATCATCCTCATTCATTGTACCCACCCACCTTCAGTTTGCTTGTCTTCTTACTACTGCACTTCTTGTCCATCATCTCCATCTGTTTGAACTTCACCCACGACAGAACAGAGTCGACGATTCCACAGTTCTGTGCCTACAATCACATTCATGTACCATATCCCCTCCTTTCCCTGTATACCTGCTTGGCGAACTTGTCAGAGATATCGCACTTGCTTCCAAAGCTCTTACTCTGCAATGTCATAGTCTCCTTTGTCTGAGAGTCGAATGTTGGATTCTCGATGAGAGAATTGACGAAGACCCACATATGATTCTTCACCTGCAAACTCAGTGGGTCAAATGATACTTAACTATGAAACTGACTTGGAATGGTTTAACATTGACTGAACTCTTTCCAACTTTCTTCTTGATAGTCTCAATCAACTTTGATACCATCTGATCGGCAACATAGTCCACATGACGACCACCCTAACATTAGTCATTCATTACAGTACATTTGTAGCTATATCATTACTTTAGTGGTAGCAATTGAATTGACGAAAGACACTTGTTGGAAGCCCTTGTCTGACACAGTCAATGCCACTTCCCATCGATCGTTCACCTAGAGGGTCATATTGAGAGAGTGAATCCCCTCCTCTCTGACCTGTTCGTAGCACACTTTCAGTGGTTCTCCCTGTGGATCCGTCTCATCTTTAGTGTATTGTTCAACGTATTGCTTGAATCCGGACACCTACACAACGCTTCTCATAAGATACGCGAGATACACATACTGGGAGCTGTTTTCCGTTGAGGTACACTTTCACTCCACGAGAGGATCCAGCAATATCATAAGCTCTCCTGCACATCAATGCAATGATATCATCATCCAATTCTGCCATTTTGAACTTGGCAAGATCTGGCTTGAACGAAACCTGCACCAATAACACATTACAATCACTTAGACGGACTCCCATCCACCTTTGTGTAGTCATCTCCGGCCGATGGTCTCACTTCTGCGTCCTTGTCCTTTGTCATGTTGTTTTTCCACGTCTACATCTTTCCTTATTCTCTCATCTCAAATAGTTCCTACCTGTTTGAAACACTTCTTGTATTCCTTGCAACTTGTTTCCAATGTGAATTCAGTGGAGAAGATGTTACACAACTTGGCACCGTATCCATTGCGACCACCCGTCACCTATAAATTAACACTTTCTTCTTATTCTGTGAACCGCTATACCTTTCTCTCGTCATCATTGTAATTGGAAGATGTGAGAAGAGTACCGAAGATCAGTTCAGGCACATAGATTTTCTCATGCTCAAATATATCATATAAACAAGATACAGTAATGTCTTACATTATGCATTGCGACAGGGATTCCCTTGCCGTTGTTGTAGACTGAGATCTTGTTCTTTTCCCTGCAAATAAGACAATCATAAAGTGTACATCAATCTCTCCTTACTTGTCGATGTCCACTTTAATCAGGTTCATCTTCGAGTCTCTCTGTTTATTGTCAGCAGCATTGACAAGAATCTCATCAAAGATCTTGTACAATCCGGGCACATAACTAATATTCCTCATCACCAGCTTCTCAGTCTCCGAGTCATATACCCACATCGGCTAAATTCACAAATTGTATGCTGCCATCATTAAAGGATCCGGGTACCGAATAATTTAGGACAATGAAGAAACGCGATTTGCCTGTTTTATAAAGGTAGTACGATAAGAAAAGATCAAACTTTTCACTTCGAGCTTTGGCGATTCTCCGTTGCGCGAACATTTCTACCCATGTTTATTCATATTTTTGAAGCCATTGCGATTTTACTGAGTCAATAATATGCGAAAACAGGCAATGCAGGGTATACAACCAAATGAAAAGCTGAAACACGAAAAGTATAAAATATTTTTTCTGAATCCGCAAGTTGCCTGTTATGCAATGAGCCTTTCTTACGCTTTCCTGCCTCGTAGAATTTTTTTTATCAATTTCCTTTGGCAGAACAACAAATCAACACCCGCCCTATCGAACTGCGCTAGCAGTTTATAAGAGTTGAACATTCGGTTCCCGGATTCTTTGAAGGACCCCCTCTGGTGTGAATGTTCAACTCTTATAAACTGTAAACGCTGTTCGATAGGGGTGGTGCTAATGTGTGCATCTGTCAAAGGAAAATGGATTTTTAAAAATTCTACGAGGCTAGAAAGCCTAAGAAAGGCTCAGGCCCATGCAGGCTACTTGGCGCGAACTCGAAATTTTAAAATGATTTTCGCGTTTCAGCTTTTCGTTTCGTTGAGTGGCTTCCCGTTGCATTTCTTCGCCTCGCATTGACTCCGTAGAATTGCAATGGCTTTTAAGATATAAATAAACGGGGGTAAAAATTTTCGAAATCACGGAAAATCAAAAAGAAAAGTTTGATCTTTTCTCATCGTAATCGCGTTTTCATGCAGGCACAATCGCGCTTTAGAGTTCCTCAAATTATTCACCAGAGGGGTCCTTTAAATGCATCTCCAAAGTAAAAATGAATATGCCAACCGTTTTTTCAGTGTATTCGACCGATCCAATGTATGTGTCTGGTCTGAGAAGGATGTGTTCCAGTTGAGACTTCTTCTGATAGATATCCTCAATTGTCCGCTTCTTCGTATTGTCAATGTTCGTGAAGACCGCCTTATCTTCAGCGGTCATTGACATTGACACATCTCCGGCTGCAATACTTCCATCAAATCTGGAAGATATCACAATTATTCACCATTTTCCTTTTTCTTAGGAGTAGATTTGGGTTTAGATGGGGCATCTCCCGCCGCTTTTTTCTTTGCTGGAGCCTTTTTCTTAGGAGAATCATTCACAGAAAACTGAAAGAAACATAGTAAGAAGAAAATATCGACACATCTCACGTCAGATTCAGCACCTGCCACTTCTTTTTTCTTGACTGGAGCCTTTTTCTTAGGAGAATCATCCATAAAAAACTGAAAGAAACAGAGTAAGATGAAAAAATGGACGCAACTCACGTCAGAATCTTCGGAGTCGCTCATATTTAATGTATTGTGAAGGTTAGAGGCCTACTCGCGTCCCTGAACAAAAAAATACTGTTAGACAAAGTCGAAATATCCAGAATTCATGAATACAAACATTTTCATTCATTCAAATTCAGTCGCAACGCATCAGCTTTCGCGCGCTACGAAGCGCGGGAAATTTCGAAAATCTTACTGTATATTTCTTTAGAGTACATGCCAGGGCACGGTGTTAACAAGAATAGCCTTGCCCAGGAAGAGTATAAAAGGTTTATGGATAATAGTGTGCATTCTCTGATTCAAGAAGAGATTATGTCAAATAAGACAACAAATAAAAGATAAAGTTGATACATTAGGAATATGTAGTCTTTGTAAAGGTTTAGCCCAAATCGACTTGAAGTTGTCATGGAAACTTGTGTGATGGAAAGGCCCCGTGGAGAGACTAAATCGTCTCTTTATCCCATTTGTTTGAATGTCAGGGGATACCCTTAACTCCAGTCTACAACAGTTGAATTGGCTACTCGTCAAGAATTCAGCCAATGTGAGATGATATCTTCCAATGGCCACTCATTAGATACATTCAGGCTCATCCAGTAGAACAAAAGGATAAGAAGGATAAACCAAATTTGAGTTATTCCCAATTGATCCGCGAGGCCATTGAAAGTGCTCAAGATAGGAAAACTACTCTATCAGGCATTTATGATGCGATATCATGTGAGACACTTTCATTGTATCAACGTGTAGATACTCGATTTCAGCCAAGTATCCATATTATGCAAATTGTCCCACAACAACTTGGAAGAACTCCGTTCGTCACAATCTTTCACTCAACAAGACTTTTCTTAAACTGGACAAAGCAAATGGAGGTCAGCGTTCTCTCATTCTCCACCCATTTCATATCTCAACAGGCAAAGGTTCATTCTGGACTATAGCTGTACTTGTGAATGGACCTCCGAAGACAGTCAAAGACCCTCCAACTTCTTCACTTTCTTCTCCACCCATTCCTCAAATGCCTCCTATCATCCCTTCTCCTCAAATCTTCTACCATCCTCCTTATCCTTCCTCATATCATCTTCCTCCTCCTCCCATTCCTCCACCTCAAATGTCTTATCTTCCATCAACATCCTCATTCTCAGTCAATGACCTAGAAGGTGAGAAGACTGAAGTGTCCTAAATAGTCATTCACTTCAGAAGATCCTTCCCTTTCCCTTCCACCAGGAATGAGTCTTTTTGATTCTCAAGATCTTTCTTCATCCTTCAGATGTGTCTATGATCAAGTCTTTCATAATAGATTGCCCGTTGATGCACGAGAAGAAGTGAGAATAGTCCCATAGAAGAATGAATGGATACTGTAGGAGACACGCATTGATTGGCTCAAGATAGGATTGGAGACAGCAGGAATTGACTATAGAGACAATGAAGAGATGGCAAATGTGAGGACAGATGCATTCATTGGTGAGACTCCCACCAATCATTGTCTACTTCAATCCCATTTAGAAATGTTGGAGAATGATGAGATAGATCCATTGACTCCACCTGATGGACAATTCACTCCAATACCTTCATATTCCTCATTTTGTCATCAATGTTAGTCTTTCCTCTAATTCTATTCTATCTTCATTCAGATGAAGAGAGAAAAAGGACTGCAGACACTAATCTAAATGAACTCAACTATACAAATCATAAACAGAGAAGGGAAGAGAATGTGAGTGAAGAGGAAGGAAAAGGAAATGGAAGAAAGTTCAGATTGAGGATGAAGAGGAAGATGAGTTTGATTGGAACAGTATTGTCAACTGACTCATTACTACAATATATCGTATATATTGTACATCAAGAGCGTACAGAGTATCGTCCACAGGGTTTCATCGATAAAAATTACTGATAACGCGTGGTTAGTAACAATTTCAACATAACAATCTGCAATAACAACAAAACATGAATATCTAACAATCACTGAACATTTATCTTCTTCTTCTTCTTTTTCTTAGGCTCTTCAGAAGAAATTTCTTCATCGTCATCGAATCTAATCGAGGGTTTTTATTAGAATGAAAAGGACTACAGTACCTTTTCTTCTTTCCCTGTGCTTTGGGCTGTTCCTCATCTTGTGTCTCATTATCCTCAAGTCTTTCCGTTTTCTTTTTATTCTTCTTCTTCTTAGTTTTCATTTCTCCTTCTTCTATTCTTTCGAACACAGCCACAAAGAAACCATTCGTTGCTGTTTTTGATGGATCTTCAATTATGCAATCAATTGAGAGAATAACCCTTATTAACTGACCAGCTCTGATGCAATGTGAGGCGAATGGATAGTTGCCCTTTCCCCTTTCTTTCCATTGTGGAAGAATACCTTGTACAACATGGAATGAAGGGACATCTTCAAGTACCTACAAGTCAATCCTCTCTTATATTCCCTTATTCCTCTCTCTCTCTTACTTCATTCACTACAGCTTCATTCTCTTCTTCATGAACTGAACAAGTCGAATAGACAACTCTCTTCATTGAGGGTATTCCCATTGCTTGTTTGAGTAACATTGCCTTAATCCTATTCCCTTCCAAAATATTGATATTATTCACCTGTAGATTAGCCAGTTTGGCCAGTCTTGTCTTATCTTTTCCTCCTCCAATCCATTCATCCATTCTCTTCACAATTCCTGATCCACTACATGGAGGGTCGACCAGAGCATATTCAACCTGTTATCCCAATCCTTCCATTCCCATCAACCCATCTAACCTCTGAGTATTGTCTGTCCTCGAGGTTAATTCGAAGGAAATCTCCATTCTCTACTACTGCATTCGTCACTCCAGCACTCTAAAAGTGGTTATTATGTATTGAAAAAGTCTCTTTCGTGTACTAGTGCATTTCATTTAATTTGACGGAAATTTGCACAAGACTCAGCCAATTTGCCCCTTTCTTCTCACCTTTAGCATTTGATTCATTGTGTTCACTCTACCGTAATCTCTGTCGAAGGCAAAGATTCGTCTGAAATGAGATAATCTTTCTATTGACCAAACAACATATCATATGATCTTCCCTTGCTACCAGTATATCTCGTGGAAAATGAAAAAAAGAATTCTACAAATATAGGCAATTATATGGAATGACAATGGTGTGACGAGAGAACCGAATAAGTGTGACCAGATGAATAAAAAGAATCGTACCCTTCATTTGCAAGAATAGCTGAGAGATGGGAAGTCTTCATTCCTGAATGGGAATGAGCAAAGGGAAAGGAAAGGACTGACCTGGGGCAGCACATGCATCTATAACATGACTTGTTGGAGGAGGATCGAGGAGGAAGGCAGGAAGACAACTGGCCTCAAAGGGGAAAAAGTGAGAAGGACTCGATCATATCATACCTTGTCTTGTAGAATGATCAATCCTTCTTGCACCATCCAATATGAATGGAAGTTATTGTCAAAGGGGAAAAGAAGAAGAAGAGCCACATGAGGGTCCACGATTACCTATGCACAGTCATCACACATAATCACTTCTGTAGGAACAAACCTCATCATTCTTCTGCTGTCTAATGCAGTCAATGAATGAATCTGTCTCAGAGAGTCGTACAATCTACAATGGAATACTATCGACATGCCCTTCTTGCATTCATTCAGTTTACTTTCCATTCCTCGTCTTCCAATGCCTTCAATGCCTCCTCTTCACGCCATTTCAATGTGTTGATTCGTGCATATCTGAAATATTTTGAATCTCTTCTACTTTTCCTGTTGTTGGATGATCAATGAATAAAGTGGAACTGATTTTACCTATCTTCCACATTTTCATCTTCCCCCAAAATCGTTCGAGATGTCTTTTTTTTAAAAAGTCTTTATTCCGGGGTCAGGGGGATAATTCAAGGGGATGTCTTCCTGCCGGTGGACTGCTGGGCCAGTCGATTAGGAGTTACACCCTGGCGTACCAAGCGTTTTCTCCAGGGGATCTTTGTTCGCGGGCACCGCTACCAATTGCCCGACCCACGGAGGGATGGCGCCTTGGTTGGGCAGGTGCGGGGGTCGAACGCGGGCTGTCAGAATGATGTTCGAGATGTATAAAAACAAGTTGAACAGGTGGTCATATAAAAGAAGACAGATAAGAGAATGGATAGTGACAAAGTTGACTTCCTTTCATCACAATGGGATAACTTCTTCATGTAATAACTATGACTCTTTTATTCGATCTCTTCCTCTGCAGTACAGTTCCTCCAGTGACGGAACCACGGAAGAAGATGGTAGTCAAGGCATGTTCATTCATTGAATGTATCAAATAAGGAATGAATTGAGAATGGCGGTCGATTGGAGTTGAAGGTTCCTGCAGATACTACCATCTGGCACAGGACTGTTGGAGGAGATAGACTATTGAGAAGTGCAATAAGTACATGAGTAGAGTATGTGACAAATGGAGGACTGGAGAGATTGTGAGTTGAATGGGAAGAAGAGAAGGAGAAGGGACTTATAGTGGCCAGTCAATACAGAAAAGGCTGTTCCTATTGGAGTGACAATGGAGGAAAACTTATCATGCCAAAGGTTCACATCAATAACATTCAATCACAATGAGAATCATTCAGGTATCGAAAGCTGATGCGGGAGAATACTACACTTACTATACTTCGATGTTACTATTAATTAACAAAGTGAATGAAGATAATTGTTGAAGATCACGCAATCACTTACATATTCATCACTTTCTTCGCGTCAGAACCGAATGAAAGATACCAAGTTACCGGCTGACATTGAGGAAAAAGTATCACATAGGGTACAGAAATTTCTTATTTTTATAAATTTACCGGAACTTCTACTTAAATCCGTACTCTTGTATATTCTAGGTTACTGTAGCATATTGTTGGATCTCGGAGAGGTACAGTAGGGTTACTGTAGGAGGATAGTATACTATGGTAACCTACACTAGAGTCCTTGCTTCAGCAGAAGTATAAATTTTCCTTACGAACTTGAGAGACGTGGAAAAAATAAAATACAGCATACTGTATAACTCTGTCATGATCATTTCGACATTTAAAGGATCCGGGCACCGAATAATTTAGGACAATGAAGAAACGCGATTTGCCTGTTTTATAAAGGTAGTACGATAAGAAAAGATCAAACTTTTCACTTTGAACTTTTTCGATTTTCCGTTGTGCGAACATTTTTACTCCTGTTTATTTATATCGCTGAAGCCATTGCGATTTTACTGAGTCAATGTGGGGTGAAAAAATGCAATTGGAAGCCACTCAACGCAAAGAAAAGCGGAAACGCGGATTTCATAAAAAATATCTTTTGAATTCCCGCAAGTTGCATGTTATGCAATGAGCCATTCCTACGCTCCCCTGCCTCGTAGAAATTCTTTTATTCAAATTCCTTTGGCAGAACAACAAATCAACAATGACCGTATCGAACTGCGCTAGCAGTTTATAAGAGTTGATCATTCGGTTCCCGGATCCTTTAAACTATGAAAAATTCTCATAAACAAAGAAACTCAGCAATTATGTAATTCATCCTAGTTTTCTTTCGAATAATAATGACTAACCTTGGCATAACAATGCTTTGTTCCTTCTTTTCATTTTCTTTCTTCACTGAATCCACCCCTCTTCCTTCATTATCCAGTCGAGTTTCTCTACAATAAAACTCTCATTGTCTCCATATATAAACTCTCACCCTCTATGGATTGCATTAGCATGTCTTGTCATCATCCTGGCTGCATCCTTTGGAAGATCTTTGATTCCTGTGCCAACCAGAAACTCATATAGGAATACATACAGTAGATTGATGTCTCCTCCAACAGAAGGATCATCAATTAGTGCACCGAGTTCCTAAATGAATTCCATTTGAACACTAATTTCTATCATGCCAACCTCGTCTTCTAGTAATCCATCGAATACACTTCTGTATTTGAGTGTCTCCGCACAAAGACGAAGTAACATCTTCTTGTTCTAAACTTTCTTATAATAAACTGTGAATGTCAATGATTCATGCAGACCCCCCAACATCATGTTGAAATAGTTATATGAATGAATGAAATGATAACAATTTATCTTTGATAACAAGTAAAACAATCAATTGGTGACATTCTCAATGGGCCTTCTATACTTTGCCTGTAGCCAGACTCTTTGCATCTTAACTCTCTTAGCCCTATTAACAATTAGTCTCCTATCCACAACATTTGCCTCCTTCTCGAATCCAGCCTCCTTCAGTCTCTCATCCAATTCCTCACTTGTCAAGAAGTATACCAGGGTACCATCTCCTCTGCAGTACAGATTATCATCGATGAGTCTTCCTCCTTTGAATCTCAGTTGGGTTAGATCGTATCTACCGTAATCCTTGAGTAGAAGAGCTCCTCCTGGTTTGAGAAGAGAAAGAAGATGTGCGAGAGCAGAGGGAAGTTTGCATGGTTCGATTGCAGAAAGTACGTAGATACATATGACATAGTCAAGAGAGGAGGGTGAAGGGGCATTGGAGGGAGGGGGTTGAGTGATATCCCATACAAAGGCATCACATCGAGAGGAATCGAACTTTGCATTCTTCTTAACCAATTCGACAGCATTTGGTGAGAAGTCGCATGAATAGAGGAATAGTTTCTTGGATGTATCCATATCCACAATGGGGAACGTCGTGTTTCCCACTCCACATCCAACTTCAAGTGCACGCAAAGGCTGAAACGGTTTAGAGTAAACAAGTTATCATTCAACCCAACTTTTTGATATACTACTGTCTTCCTATTTCTTGCCTACTTCCCACACCCATCGTAAAAGGGCGCAATCCTCTTTCTATTCCAAGCCTCCTATCATATCAATCACTAGATATTTTATGTGCACATTAGTCCGAAATGTCCTTTGAATACGCTTAAAGACCGCATGTGAATACGTTTATATGCCAGTGTATAGCTTTTACGAACATAATTATAGTTACGCGTATGGTTATTGTAATGACTGAAAAAAACCCAATAATAATGATTCATAATTATTTTTAACTATTTTTTTCGCCCGCACCATAATAGATCCTTAAAAGAATGTACAATGATGCAAAGCAAATCCCCAGGTGCTTCCCAAACATGATTGTCGAATCACTACGCGCCGTAAGATAAAAATGACCACGTGAATTCCACTTTGGTGTTCAGCGACTACAGGGACAAAATGACTCACTCCATCTGCAGTAGAAGTGTCCAATTCAGGGAATTCCTTTGCAAGCCAATTACGGTCCATGAAGAATTTGTTGTTGTGTTGTGCATAGAAGTCATCCCACTGAGATGAAGGCTCATTCAACAGAGTCTTTGCCTTTTCTGGATCCACTCGTACTGTCTTCTGATTCTCGACAATCACTTTCGCTTGTTCTTCCATTTCCTCATCCCAAGGCATGCTATCCCATGCATTGTGTTCGAAAACATCCCTTTCTTCAGTGAGATAACGATTCCCGAATGGAATGTCCCCCGGTCGACCTCTCCCAGAAGGATCTTCCCGCATACCTCAACTTGTAAAATCACCCAAATGCCTTTGATAAAGCACACGGCTGCACAGACAAGTATCAAAACGCGACAAAGTTGAGCGAATGAGGAGACTAATCAACAAGGTCAACGGACAGTGGGAGTCAAAGAAAACAAACTGGGAAATACACAAAACTACAGTTTAAAATACAGGAAAAAATGTAATAAATGGAGATGGAACCAAGTTTGAGAGAAAGACAATTGGACAAACCGCATAATGAGACTCGTAGACGAGAGGTCGAATGCCCCTTTCCCGTTTGATGGTCTTGTCAATGATGAAGGCGACCTCGTAGTAGAGGTCTCCCATCTTCAACATCATCATTATACACGGGAATCAAACGGAAAATCGTCAAAATAACAAAGAAATAAAAATAAAAATATTACAAGTGCAAACTACAAACTACAATCATACAGTAATCGAAATGGTGTTCAAGTTGCCCATGTTTTGGGTCAATATCGCAAAAAGTGATTAGACTATTGTGAGAGATGGCGCTTATGTAGTTTACTATGTATACAGATTGTGCAGTAACGCTGCGATTGTTTTGTGTAGTACTTGTGACTACTGAAGGGATCATCCAAGGCATAAGAATGTACGAATGGAACATGAATGAGTACATTTGTATGTATATCTATATTCTCTTTGTAATGAATGAAGAATGCCAAAGAGAGTTTGAAGGAATGAAGAGAGTATCTCTTGGAAAGGGGGGAAAGAGGCGGAGTCAATGGTTGAAGGGGGAGACTCCCCATCTCACTTCCTTTCCCTCTTCTAGTCCAGTCCCATGGTTGTACCTTCTGTATGGGAAGCTCATGGTGAGCAGATCTTCTATATCCCATACCAATATGGGGCAGTTTATGGACCAGAGAGATTATGGAATGACAAGTCGGTAAGTAGTGAGTCTGTCACTCATTGTAACTGTCTTGTCTGTAGGCTCACAAGTTCTTCGTTGATTATTGGAGTTATTCTATTTGGACAGCAATCTTCTATTGTCTGGGAGTACATATCATTGAACGGTTAGTTCATCTTTTCATATCAAAATGACCATGAAAAGTCAATGAGAATGAAGAAGTGCACAAGGTACAGAGAGAGAAAGAATGACTCTTTGAGTGTATGAACTGTCTTTAGATGGATGAGAGAACATAAAACATGGAATCTGAGACAACCCTTGATTGTATGGAATGCAATATTGGCTGTATTCTCCCTTATGGGTACAATTCGAATGGGAGAAGAGTTGAAGTGAGAAGAGGATTGTGTCTCATGGCAACTATTCCCATTTAGACACACAGTCACTACACGACCTCTTCTTGACTCCATTTCTTATTCTCTTGATCCAAAAGGACCAGCTGCCTTTTGGGCATTCATGTTTGCTATAAGCAAGGTTAGAAGGAAGAAGACATTGAGACATGACAATGTTCAGATTGTTGAATTGGGAGATACTGCATTTGTATTATTGAGGAAGAAATGTCTTATCTTCCTTCATTGGTATCATCATGCAGTTGTACTCGTATACGTGTGGCATTCTGGTCAGTTTGTCTCTTTTGAGTGAGAGAATCACCTCTCTTCTATCTCTCCCTATATTTACTTTCTGTCTCTCGTTGTGTCAATCGATGGACAGACAGTCTAAAAGAAGCTGATGATTGTCTCATTCATTTCAATTGAATGGCCCGATGGTACGATGAGTGATAAGTGAAAGAGTCTCTTATCATTGAATAGTGGATAGAAGGACGACCTGTACTAGGGGGAAATGACTCAAGGGGGGAACACTCACAAAGCACTCAATACAATTCCTAAATTGGTACTAAAGTGCATCTCTCATTAGTCTGATCAACTAGGAGCTGTTGTCTATCGAATGTAGACAACGGCTCTGTGGAAATAAGAGTGAGAAGTGCACTTTACTGCCGATTTACAAACCCTAAGACTGAAATGACTCCCTTGAGCCTCTGAACTGGTGGCAGGAGGTCGGTGGTTCATCTTCATGAACTATGCAGTTCATTCTGTTATGTACACCTATTATGCAATCACTGCCGGTGAGTCGCGTTATCTTTCATGGTTGAAGAAGGGCAAGAACTACAAGAGCGCCGTCGGCATTTGCGCCGTAGCGGTCAAATGGACACAACCGTCAAACGATAGCGCATCTGTATATTTCACCGTTTTGGCGCAATTGTCCTTCACCCAGATATTGTCTTTTCTCAGCCGGAATCCGTCTTCCTCGATCACTTTCCATGTTGATCACTACTCTACAAACAACTCAAATGTTGATAGGATTGGCCATTTCATGTGTTGTTCTCTATTTGAAACTACATGGAAAGGTTCCATTCCCCTATCATTCTCCCTTCATTCTTTTCCTTCAGGTAATGCAGCAGTCATTCGATAATCTTGCCCTTTGTTTCGCCATCTATGCATCATTTGCCTTCCTCTTCATGAGGTTCTTCCATAAATCTTATCTTGCCAAGAAGAGCAAGAAGACAGAATAGAAAGTGGAATCTTCTCTTTTAACTGTCTGATCTCACTCCTAATGCATTCATTCTCATTGCCATATCATTCTATTTATTCAATAGCAATCAATGTCTTCACTTTGAATATTGATACTGGCTAACAATTCCAATACTACATCATCTTCTCTTTCTTCTTCTTTCTCCTCTTCTCTAAGTATTCTTCGTACCTCCTTTCCAATATCTCCATCTTCTCTCCATCTCATCAATTCTTGTTTCATCTTCCATTCTTCTTCATCTTCCATTAACTTCTCAGCCATCTTAAGTCCTTCCCTTCTTGTTTCACCATCTTCATCTCTCAATACAATAGGTATTGCCTCTTCCATAACTTCCTTCTTTCCTCCTTTTAGTATTCCTTTCGCTGCTTCCAAACTGCAAAACGGTCTCGTATATCATATACGGTATATGTGATGGATGTCCTTTCCCATTCCCTGTGATTGTTCATTCGTTCATTTTGTTCAATCCTAGTCATATCCCTCTTTATTCCCTTCAATCCTCCGTGAGCTTTTCAACTCAAGTGACACTATGCAAAGGGCTGCAACTGTGATTGTTTTGTCCCTTCGTTCCTTTCTCTTTCATCCTTCATTAGGATTGGATCTTGTAGTAATAAACAATGTCTATGAATGAGATAAGAGAAGAACGAACCGTGGAAGATGGTCGTCGTCATCTTTGATACACGAAGATGCGATAGAAGGGAAATGAGAGGATGATGATAGTGAAAGTAGTCGAATAGAGAGAGTTCGAACATATGGGGAAGGATCACTGATGGCGAGAGAGGGAAGAAGGGCAATGGCAGGAAGGGGAACTGAAACAATGATTGCATGACCATTGAGTGACTGGAACAATTGTACTCTTTGATCAGTTTGTGTTGAATGAAAGAATGTTTGTATGAATGGAAGATAAAGATGAGACAGAGGAAGATTCCATTAGAGATATCAGAATGAACAAGTCGAAGAAGAAGAAAGAAACAAACCAAGTTCAATTGGATAGAGAAGAAGAAGTTGAAGGGACGAATCTCTCTCTTCCCATTCAGATGATGATAATCCTTCAATGATAGAAGGAGAAAGAGAAGAGGCAAGAGAAGGAATAGAAGATGTCCAGGAGGGAAGGAGAGGAAGAGTCATTGTGAATGGAGAAGGATCCTTCTGAAGAAGAGAGATATAAGAAGAAGAAGTGAGGAGGAATGAACTAGAACGGATGCAAGATAATGCATGTAGAGAGGAAGAAGAGAATGAATTGGAAATGAACCAATCATCTACAATCAATACGCATACAGTCCATTACATGTATATAAATACCTGTTGAAGAAGAGATGTCAGATCGGATGGGAGTAGTCTACCACAATGAGAAACTCTCCATAGAGAGATCAGTTCAATCACACGCTGTAAAAATAGAACATTAGGGTTACGGTAGAATATCCCGACTTCTTGTGGTAAGAGAGGTAGAAGGGACGAAATGAGTGAAAGGGAAACATGAGAAGTAGAGAGAAGACAATGAATGACCTGTTGATCATTGTGTCTCAACATATCACATCATCTTTATTCATCCATTCTCAAACTGACCTCTTCGCAACTGAAACCATCACCTGTGTCCATACTTGTCTGTTCATCCATTTTGATTCCTCTTTCAATTCATTCTCGAATGCATCCTCACTCAAACATTCTATATTGTTTCCTTCCCCTTCCATTCATTTCCCTACCCAATTTCTGCCAAGAATACAATGAATTCGGAAGAAAGTCTAATTGATTTTCTTCCAATTTTCCATGCTTCCTTCTTTTGAGTTGTGGACAAAATGTCCTGAAGAATCATGAAATGATAATTTGGTTAATCAAACCAACTTTGAAGCGACACAGAACCATACAAATAGAATCAATGACGAAAAATGATGTGGAATGAGCAAGAAAGGAAACACAAAGAGAAACAAGCTCCTGAAAAGAATATAATAGTTTACGGTAAAATAGATACTGTACCTCTATGAGAGGTGCAGCCGTTTCCATGCATAGAAATTCTATACATTTTCTCCTGACGAATACGCTGATTCCATCGGCGAAAAACGAAGAAAGAATCCATGTGCGAATTGCTAGTGAATCATCAAGATAACTCGATTATTTTTAGAAGAACTCACGATCCCAATTTCCTGAATCTTCCGACTTTCTTAATGAGAGAGCAAGTGTCAAAGTAGCGTCTTGAAGAGAAGACGATGGATACTGTAGAAGGGAAGGAAGAAGATAGGGTAGACGGTCAGTGTATGAAAGGGTGAGACCCGTGGATGAAACTGTAATGCACAGGCTATTTATATAATATTGGAATGAAATATTCTGTGAAAGACAAGGACGCTATAGATATTTGATCCATATTGGTGAGATGGAGGGTTGTGCTGTGATAACTACCACAATGATGGCACATCTCTTCACTTCACCATTATGGCGCAAATGTCCATGTCGCTCTTGTCTTCCACCCGAAATATTCACCTATCTTGGCGGAGATTCTGAGAAGAATACTTAGTGTGACAGTCCCAGCTTCAAGAATATTCTCATTTTGGAAACATTCGAAAACGAAAGAAACAAGAGTTGTATCTGAATAGAGTAGTGACCTACAGTACACCTCATCTCTTACCATTGACATCAACATACTCAACAAGTCTATCAATGAGCGTATCATCTACAGAATGGGGTAATTCATCCAATCCCTCCAATTCCTGTAGGGCAGATCTCAAATGAACAACCAATGCACTCTCTTCTCTTTCTTCATCTGACATTCTGAAAATTGATCAAGACTTTCTGTGTCTTCTCATATCACGATAAAGTGTGGATAAATGACCACCAATGTAACATTCAAACCAAAGGGTGATTAACACACAATTATCATGTATCATTTCGTTCTTTATTAAAGAAAACATGTCCAGTATTTACAAGAGATGGTTTGTTCTAACAGAGAATACTACAACATGTAGGAAACTAGATGGAGGTTAATAACATCCAAACGAGAGTGGGGAATATTTACATCTTGGATGGCTCATCGAGAGCCTTCGCAATATCCTTCTCAAACGATTTCGGCTCAGTTGTTGGACCATAACGACCGATCAACTGAATAGGATAAATAATAGGGTACGCTTTTGTATATATATTGACAGCCGGTGACCTCCTAGCCGTCTAATTTCAATCCTAGCTGTCGTCTCTGCGAAACGACCGCTAGGGATGAAGTTGGGGCAGTAGGAGGTCACCGGCTGTCAATAAATACCGAAAGAGACACCCTAATGAATAGGGTGGCGCATTTGGGAGGTTATTGACAGCCGGCTGATTTCATTCCCAATGGTTGTCTGTGCGACGTAACAGTCAACCGCTTGGAATGAACGGCTGTCAATTACGTCCCAAAAGCGACATTCTACTAAGAAATAGTGTCACCCATGGTGCAAACTGACTTCTCCATTTCTTCCAACAAGAAACTTGGTGAAATTCCACTTGATGGCATCGATGAGAGTTCCTCCCTGAATACAAATATTGTTCATTCTCTTTTTGACCCTTCCCTTACCTTTTCTTTCTTGAGCCACTTCCAGAATGGATCTGCATTCTCTCCATTCACATCAATCTTTGCGTACAAATCGGGTTCGAATGAGAATTTGTTGTTAACGAAATTGCGAATGTCGATTTCACATGCTGGTTCCTATAGTATGAATAGAGTAGAATACTCTTATGTTGATTGTTACCTGTCCTCCAAATTGATTGCATGGGAATGCAGCCACCTCGAATCCTTTGTCCTTGTACTTATCCAACATTTCCTGAATGAGTCTTGTCCCTTCTCGCCCTCCAACCAGTCACCACCTTCAATTGTGTGTAGTTGGCATTTGTGAGTCCACATTGTGATGCAACGTTCACAATCATCACCACCTTTCCCCTCAAACGATCACATTGAGCAATGGGACCACATCATTAGCACATAGACACTTATGTACAAAACAGTTTTAAGTCTGGTCAGAGAATATCGCGAACGGATAAAGTACAGTGATTTTGAATCTTCTCGTCGAGATAAGCAACTTTTGTGGCAGAGTTAAAGGCCTGTGCTCGAATGCCTTTTTCCCGTTGTGTGTGCAATTAATGCCATCCCGGAGAAGCACTTCTGTCTATGTTGTGTCCCACAGGAACCAAACCATTGCAACATGTCAATCAACTCACTTGTACTTTTCCATTGAGACTTCCTTTCCATCTGCATCATTGACCTGTAAAAGTACTAAGATAAGAAAAGAGTATGATATGAAAGGACCTTGAAATCATAGATCGTCTTTCCCATTGCAGAGAGACTTCTCGAGATTCTGATGAGAGAAGATGAAACTGTAAGCATATTGGATGCCAGAGAGGGAAAGGTCAATGAGCAGAGAGCAAAGGTATACGCAAGGTGAATAACCTTACAATTAAGGAACATACAAGTTATCAAGAGAAGGAAGCATTTATGAGCGCAAATAACAAGGAAGACGGTCTAACAAGGAGATAACAACAATTCGAGACACACTCGATAACTATTCAACCACATAACAAACTATGAGGGAGAAGGAGATAACAAATGACGACAACCAAAGGACATCAAGGTAATCTCTCTCATTCTCACACATACTCATTGACTATACATAGACTTATACTTTCTCAGGGTGGTAGTAAGGGGAATCAATAGCAGACCATAATGGATGAACATGACAAACATAATGGAAGAGATAAACAAGTGTGAGAAGAAGAGTAGAGCTCGCTTAGTTATCCATGGGAAAGGAATTTAGAAAGTGTTCTCTTGGCAGCTTTTCCTGGTCTCTTCTGAGCACCACCTGGTTTATCTTCCTTCTGAGTTGTCTTCTTCTTATCGTCCTTCTTCTTCTTCTTCTTCTAGAATATAGAAATTATCATCAATTTCGAGGTGGATAGATAGTGAAATGAAGAGAGAAGTGGCAGAAATTGAGGGAGACTGACAAGGTACACTCGTACATATATTGTGGCCAATTGTGTGCCATTCAGTGAGAGTTTCTATCCCTGAATGATGAAAAGAGAAGAGAAAGAGAGAAATAGAGTGTTTCATCACAGAGTGTTGAAATGTATCCTAGTGTAGTATGTGACTGACTACAAGATAGGACACTTGTATTTTCCCGAACGTAATATTTCCCCATCCGGCCAGTTCCCCGACATGTATTTTTCCCCAATAGCGGTTACATGCAAGTTCCCCAAACGACTCGTTCCCCGGCAAGACCTTTCCCCGAAAAAATACACAGTTGGTTCATGCTGGCATACTTCAGTTAATGAAGTCGGGGAAAATGACTGTCGGGGAACTTGCATGATTCTGACAGTCGGGGAAATAGCCGCCTGGAGAATATTCTTGTCGTGCATTATATTATGTATGTAACCACAAGATACCAACCCTCTCCACTCATCTATTATCACCTTTGGTGGTCCTCCAGCACTTCTATCATTGTGTCTCTTCTTAGCTCCAAGTCTCAATGGAATTGGTTTCACACCCGCCTTGCGTAGTTTTGATGTTGTTCGTTCAACCTAAATGAGTGAGAATAAAAATGAATAACAATCAAATGAAACCTCTTTCTGTACTTGAGGGTCATTTCTCTTTTCTTCCAAATTCTTCTTTGCACCAGCAGACTTTACCACTCGTGATTCCTTCAGTTTCAGAGCCTTAAAAATGAATAAAAAGGGAAAAAGACTGGAAAGTACCTTTAAGTTCTCAATGGAGAATTCGATAATAGGTCTTCTGTCATTAGTGAAAGTGGTCGTATTGTTGTTCAACTTCTGTAGACAAGTCAATGCATCCTTATGAGTAGAGAATGCAATGAAAGCGAATCCACGAGATTTGGCGATTCCCTGCAAGAATAATATCACAAGAGGATGATTATCTGGTCACTTTAGAGTCCAATCGATCCTTGTCTCTCCAGATTCGACATTCAGTCACTGTTGAAGTTGGACCGGCCGCTTCCTAATCATATTCACTACAAAGCATAAAGGATAGAAAAACATACGCGACATATGGTCTTTAGCTTTTGATCGGTGAAAGAAAAGGGAACATTGTGAACAACGATTCGAAGAGGAGATATGAACCTGAGAAGATAATTATAACTATATAGATAAGCACTAGTCATACATATGAAGATTCTCCAGTTTCTTCTTTGCTGATTCAACGAGTGCAATTCTCTTGTTTGCATCATTCTTGCTCATTCCATTAGCTGCTGTTGTTCCTTCTCTGATTATTCCCATTCGAGCTAGCATCAAATTTCGTTTGTCCGTTGGCGCCTGACAGTGTTTGTATTAAAAGACGCTCTTGGTATGATCGGAGATGCACACATTTTTAGGAAAACTTTAGGGTACCCTTCCCCATTTGAAAAAAATGGTTTTCGATCTATGACCAAAATTATCCCCTGGGGATGTTGCCCTGGAAGTTTCAGCTCTGGGGGAAAATATTTAAAGGTGTGTGCGATAACTTGTAAAAGATTTCTCTGTTCTAATAGAGAACGCGTTTTAAGAAGATTAACAGACATCTTCTGTAAGAGTGGACCTCCTAGGCTTATCCTGTGCACAATTTCTCAACTTTAGGTATCCGATTTGGTTGAAAATTTGGTTATAGAGTAAATCGGCCCTGTAGATCACGAATCTGAGGTCCGTTTAACATGAAAAATTTCGTTGCCTCAGGGCATGAAAAAAATCCGAAAATTCGTCAAAAATAGGTAAAGACTTCGATCTGCAAAATAAATGTGGCATTCGAATTTGCATCCCAAGGGCATATATCGATATTAAAATGCAACCTGTAACTTCATTTTGAAGATAATTTTTAGCCCATTGAAATATTCAAACGGCCGTCGTGTAAAAATTTTGCATTAGGTGCAACGATTTTCCATCATTTTTGGAATCTACGCACTCTATTACCCCCATATATTACAATAATTATTATTATTTATCCATTTGCAATATTGGTCAGGGAGGGGCATGCGGGGGTCTTCTTGCATTGCCAGTGCAGAAAGTT
>JACMIF010000845.1:6506-30675 GCA_014805445.1 Diplogasteroides magnus
TTACTCTCTCGTTGTCAGAGTAGACCGCTCTGACGACGAGAAAGTGGGGGAATGGAGAGAAGTGAACCCGAAAGTGCATGCAAATAAATCTCCCTTTGTGGCTCCTTTAATTTGAGAAAAAAATTCACTAGTCTCGTAACAGGGGTGTTCTTTCTCATCGTGACAGTCAGTTCGCTTGACTCTTCGGCTCCTGAAAACGATTTCACTCATCAACGTCGCCAAACACCGTATGGGCTCTGATTCTGTTATACCATTCAGATATCCTAACATGTTGTTCGTGATAAGGTTCCATACAGGGGTTCAAAACTGCAAATTTCTCCTCATTCTTCTCTGCCGCTATGTCGCCTATCAGAGAGTGAGACTATCGTGCTCCGAAGAAGAATGGCGACAAATTTACCGTTTTTGAACCCCTAGTTCCATAACCGTACCCGGAGTCCTCGATGCACTCAAACTTCTGCCGCCTCTGCTCTTCTTCCTGTGTTGAGGATCTCTGCTCGAAGAGTCCCTCGATCGACGAACGGATTCCCATTGAGTACCCATCTGGGAGAGAAAATACTTATATCATCGATCATTTAGTTTTATCGGAGTAAAATTCTTAGAGTAAGCAAGTGTGAGCTACAACATCAATGGTGGGCGAAACGATGGCATCGTCGACTTTGAATCGTTTTTCACTTTGTTCGTCTCCTCGAACCTGTGGTCTCTCAGGGTGATATAAAAAAATGCTCAACGATAGTTCTGATTGTGAGAGGAGCGAGAGTACGGACTGTCGTATGCAAAATACGCGATTGCATCGTATTGTCCACAACAATCAGAGACATTTCGACTACAAATAGGAACCACAACATAATGAGTCAGCAAAGCCTTGGGAATGAAAGGTGCATCATGTATTCTGAGCTACAAAATCGATTACTTCATCATGCCACAATTTTCGGCAACACATGACCCAACACAACACGCAGTATACTCAGTAACCTGTCTCCATTCAGAAGTGTAGTTGGCAATGTCAGCCACCACTTTCGAAACCTGGGCAATGCATCACAATATGTGATTTTGAAGAACTTATACCAACCTTCTACTCTAATACATTTCGACTACGGAATTCACTAAATATCTGGACATTAGTCATTCATATTACATATTAGGATCATCACATTATTGAGAAAAAACTATGGTTAGCTGACATCCTAAAATCGTAAATTGTTTTGGTTACATATAGGCCTAGATAAAGTAACGGATAATAATGAGAAGAGTCTGACCTGTTTTCTGAGCAATGGCGTTCGCAACACTACAATGAGTGGATTGAGAAGAGGATCGAGAAACGCGGCGATCCTCGCAACGTGGTACCAACGGGAGAGACGGGCTACCTAGAGGGAAACCTACAACTTTATCGCAGTTTCACTCAAGATGTTTGTCCTCAAATACAGGCCTGTTCAATGAGATATTTTTCGCCTGAGCAGCAGAGCATTGAAGAAAAAAATACCATTAACAATGATTTAATATTCTGGAAATAATTCAGTTGTGCTTGTAACCGATATCATTTAGAAACCATCCACCGTCCTCTGTTAGTCCAGCCACCACACCAAAGCAGTATTATTTTTTGCGCGTTTCTATGAAAATTATATGTTTCTTCACTCCAGCTAACTCATGTTGAATCTTTCTTCCATTGACCATCACATAATATTGCATATGTGCTTGTAAACTTTCACTCACCCTCTCCTTGTCCTCCTCCCACACCACGGCCAACTCGATGTAAGTCTGTCCAAGTACTGATAGGAAGAAGGTGGCAATAGAGAGGAGAAGAGTGTGAAAGAGCATCTCCCGCCGACGATACGGGTAATTGTCACTGTAAATTGTTATAGCACACTCTCGAAATGATTGCAAAAAAGTTTTTTTAAAACTAAAATGGCATGACTGCATTCAATGAAGTTTCGCACCCATCATATAGCCTTTTCTCCTAGGATAAATCAATGTGATCATGATCTTTTGGAGTACATAAGATAAACCAAGTGCTCACCGTAACCCGGCATTCAGCACTTCGTGTTGCTTCTTCACCCTCCAATGGTATACGAGAGTGGATATGAAAATGCAGATGGAAGCGGAGAGAAAGATCACACTGAAAAATTCCTTTTTTGACACCATTATTCATAATTATGCGCCGAAATTTCATGATCTCATATTCGGAGGCTCATGTTTTATGAAACAAATGTCCCAATATGTACTCTCTATTATAGACTTACGTGAAAAGAGTGTGTCCCCTCAGTAGATATGCTCCCATCGCATGGAAGACAGCAGTGCTGTCACAAAGGGAAGCGATGACCGAGTAGTCGGACCGGATGTCGGACGATCTGCGATTTTGATACATTATTAATAGCGCTTTTCGAAATTCATGGGGCGACTTTTAATTATTTATCGTGTGAATAATATTAATAAATTTACGCAAATGTTCCATAAATTCTCTCGTCTTGGCGCCAAAACATAAAAACACTGCACTACAAAAGGTTTTTCGAGGATTTCTTTCGTCATTATAAAACCGAATCAATTTATACCCTATAAAAATACTCACTGATTGCATCGCACTTGCTGCTGCGTCCCACTCTTGAGTGTTGTAAAGAGGTCGTCGAGGTTGCGGATCGCACTTATCTGTAATTGATCATCACAGCGCAATTCTTGGCTATGAGCGACATGCGAAAGGGCTGTGCATTTGTGCCATAGTAGAGAAATGTACAAATGCACATCATAGCATGGTCCAAGTTTATATTTCCCAATATAGCGTAATATCCATGATGCTCTTGTCTTTCACCCTTGTTGTCACCTGCATGGTGGAGAATATGAGATGACTCGTAATGAGGAAGAGCCACACACACGCGAACACTGAGATGACGCTTCTGAATCTCAAATATCAAGCATCCATGTTCATTTATTGAGAATTCTTAAATGTTAGAAGTGTCACGTCGGGGGATCCGATTAATAATCTATAACTTTCGAACTTCATTTTGTGCGGGATTAAAAACAACTTTTAAAAATATCATTGATATCATATTACCTGTGCGCCAGATGCGTCGATTTGCCCTTCATCGATCGGGAGATGACGGCCTTAAACAAAATATTTTACCTCGGAAGCCTCCGTGCATGTTTGTACATCGTATTCATTTTGAAGACATCACGCGATATACTTCAATAAGGGATTATTAAGAAGGTCCTTACCAAAACCAGTAGCAGCAGGTGAATCAAACCGATAAGACTGCCGTTCTGTGCGAGAGAGAAGAGTGTTTCCTGTAAAATTATACATTTATTATAATGATCGTATCAGTAAGTTACTGTCCGGACTTCAAAAACCACCACAGTGATGCACAAATCCTTCCATATTGGAGTAGTTGGCCATTACTATCCCCTGTAAGCTCTAAATTCGAAAATATTTCACCTGCACGAGATGCCTTCTGAATTGTGCCGAAGCGAAGAGATGCGTCTGCAGAGTCTCGGCCACCAGGAGTTCAGCGCTCTTGTCGGCGTGCTAAAGGAATATTCGTAATTGTTAGCAGTTATTATTATCGACATCACTTGAAGACATTTGAGCCACAATAGTGAATTGGATTGAAGCAAATATTGACGGCCACGAGGGATCTTTTTTTGCAAAATAAATGACATTCTCTAGAATCAATGGATAATTGTATGCAAAGGAGACTAAATACGTTTCTTGTGAAGTTCAAATGTGCGTTGTTAATTCTTTTAATGAAAAACCCACATCATCCGCAATTGGTCCGTACGGCTCCGGACTGAAGACATCAGCGTAGAGGAAAGCGAACGAAGAGAGGAAGAGAACATTGGAGAAGACGATGTTGAAGACGAAAAGGACTGTAGCTGTGGAGAGATGACGACGGGTCTGAGAAGGGATTTTTAGAGCAAAAGTGAGTCTTTGTAAGAATAATTATGAAGCAGAGCTCGTCGTTGAGATCAGGGGTTCTAAATCGGTAAATTTGTCGTCATTCCTCTCCGCAGAGTGGTCCTTCGCTACTTTAAAGACAACAGCGCTGTGAAGAAGAATGAAGACAATTTACCGATTTTGAACCCTTAGTTGAGCTGCTGAGGTTGTCACAACGTGCACATTAACAACGAGAGGAACACACTTACCTTAATCAGCAGGAACGTAAGTAGAATCGTGTTCAATAACACGAGGCACAGCAGTGAACCCTCGATGTAGATACCGTGCCACGCCTCGTCTGCTATCTCTCTGCAAAATAATGAGAAATACCTATTACTACATGGGGAAAACGATCTTTTATTGGCCAATTTGAAAAGATATTTAGCCATCTTTCCTATGGAGTAGCAGACTATCATGCCAACTGTTTTAGCACGTCTCTGGTACGTTTTTCACTCAACAATAAAATCTAAACATTCCGTACTTGAAGTGAGTAATATCTTCAATCGCACACAGCTGATTGTTCTCGCTGTCGCAGCAGACCGAATCGTTCATGTTTGAGAAATCAGTGGCTGAAAAAGGAACCTTTTTATGATCTGAAAAAGGTACCTTTTTATGATAAAAAATTCAGTGAACCATTCACATCCACCCCATCCAGTCATTATCATCCAAGTTACACTACTTCTATAAAACATTCCATATTTTGTGCAAATATTAATTCCCCATTTTAAAGAAATGCATGCCTAAAGGTAGCTTCAATTCAAAGCAGTTACAGTTTTATTTCACATAATGGCGAAGAATATCCACGAGACATGCTTGATTAAGCTCCTTCTAACTTACCATTTTCACCCTCGTACAGATCGGTGGAGTTGAGATTCCCCAGCATTGCGTCGTCTTGCAATCGAGTTCGACAGCTGAATATACTTTCTGCTTTCAACCAGAGAAAAATATGTGATCTTTTTTGATTCTGCATTCTAACCACTTTGTGAACCAGCTATAGAATGGATTTTTAGTCCACGTTGTTGAATGAACTCTTGAACCGCGATTTGACGGCTCTTGTGTTTATTTCATCATTATTGCTCAATTCTCCATGGCGCTTGCATATCGCCCCTGATAAACTCACTCCTTCGCAGCCTGCAGCTGGTCGTTCAGCTTCACTGCTGCAAGTGAGAAGTGCTGCAGCAGCAGTCGAGTCTTCAGCACGAGAGAAGGCAACTCGCTGTCCGAACTGATCTGCGTGATCAGAGAGGAGCTGCAATGACAATCATTCATTATGATTTTCACTAGTTGACGATGCAAACAATTTAACTCCGTTGCCGAGGTCAAGAAGATATAATATTTCTTATTACCTGAGAAAGTTCATGTAGACTGTGTCATTAGCGAGTGCGACGCCCATTGAAGAGACGGCAACTGGCATTTCCTGTAACGATGACTGTATCGATAGTATCGATTATCCCTTTGATAGATAAAGTCAAGAATACTACAGCTTCTATAGATCGGTAAACATCTCTGTGAGGCTGTTATCTATTGATTGTAGAGATAACAGCTCAGCGGGGAACAGATACCTTGACGAACTCCTCCAAGGAGTAGCAGTAGGGCGAGAATCGTCGGAAAAGCGCGGGCAGTTTGATGTAAGGGTGGGAGGTAGCGGTGCCAAGGCAGCGCTGCAAATGATCATTTCGGATTTTAACAAAGCATTACGCTTAAGTCAACTCATTTATCAAGAAGATGAAAATAACATGCATAGATTTTATATGCTTCAGGGATTCGGTAAAAACCTCTCTGACCGTTTTTCTATAATTGTTCTGGGAATTTCGAATGGGATTGGATCGTCCTAAGGGCTTGAAGTATTCTCACATTCTTGAACCGCTCCAATCTCTCGTCTGCCTCGGGCACATAGCATCGATTGTAGAGATCGCCGTACTTGGTCACAAGGGCATTACAGACGTGCCTGAAATTCATAATTTTGGCTCAATGGTCAGTACTAGCGCAGCCCTTCCTTTGGCAGGTTACTCATCGGCTAGTAAAAATTCTACAACGTGGAACTTATATACGCGTATGGCGATGTAAATTATTGCTCAAACGCGAAACGAGTGAAATACATATTATCGACAGTAACCTATTAGGGTGTCCCAAAAGTCTTTAGACTTTTTCGAGCAAAACTTTGGGGTTACCTCACGAAGCCTAGAACCAATCGGCTAATTATCGGTGCATACCTTGCTGGTGGGTAGTGGCTTATTATTATCCTCTCCAAATATCATGAATATATTCGCACTCGCTTCGGAACTGCAATCACAATGCCGCCTAAGCGCATTTTTCTCCGACTTCTTTCCCGCTTGCCATCTTTCAAGGCAAACCAAGAGATTTTGATGAAAGGTGTAATATTTGATTAATTGAGTATCCCCATTCACTATTTTTAACTGGTGAGATTTATCGCCTTCGCATTAGAAAATTATGGTCGAATGACTTTGCGTCATCCGCCGCATTCAGTTTCCCCCTGCACTTTAATATTCAAAGAGCGATATTGTTAGCATGGGGCATGTATTGTTTGCCCCATTACTCATTTACTATGAATTCCATAAATTCTTTGAGAAATGCAAGAAAATAAAAAATTTGCGATCAGGCCGTACCGACATTGCAAAAAGCGAAAGTCTTATCGGCTTCATGTAACTGCCGTTGTTGAAGCTGAAGTCAAGCCAAGCTGTCACTTTATAATGATAGTGATATACACCCGTATTGTAAGAAAAACATATAGTTGCTGAGCAAGACCTCGTATATCGGGCTAGGTAAAATCATCAAGATCGTTATTCGCACTAATTAGCAAAATATGAAAACATGCGTGATTTTTACTGATGCGATCTGCATAAAGCTATGGTTATAAAGTGTTGGTGTATTCTTCTATGACCATAGTTGTAAATACTGAGGGGGCCTTGTTTATCCGTTCACAGTCTCTCACTATTTCGCATGATATCGCTTCGCTGCCCCACACTAAACAATGTGCCTTGAAAATGGCTGCGGAATGAAATTCCTATAAGATGAAATTCGTGTTACATTGACAAGGACGAGCACTTTCAGAAACCACATGCTGATAAGCGAAACCCTTTTTACCGTTGAGATATCGTTTCTCAAAGAGTCGCTGTTCAAAACGACCGGGTCTCATTTGCAACAACATTACCCGATTCCTTCTTTGAAAAGACATGCCATCTGTAGTGCGTTGTATAGTGTGTGAACGGGTACAAACATTGAAGGTATTTTGACTTTCAAGAATTTCTCCATGCTGAGAATATTTCAAGTTTAAACAAAAAAGTAAAAAGTCTAAAGACTTTTGGGACACTCTACTACATATGGCACGAATATTCATTCAACGAGCAAACCCCACATCCTGTCGCTGTTCTCCCGCTCGTACAGCATCTTGAAGATGTTTGAGTAGAGGAAAAGGGAGAAGTTTTCGGATTCTGGGATCAGTCGGGTTTTGCCGCAGAGCTGAATGATTTGTTTGAATAAAAAGTTCTTTATAGAGAAAATTTTCGCAAACTACAATGTTTTTTTATTGTCTCGAAAGCAATATTCTCCCGGAAGATAAAATATCACCAATAAATTCATTACATTGAACTTATGCGATCGTTGTGATTAAAAGTAAAATTGAACAGGCTTTGACAACAAAAATTTAAAAAAATTATCACAAAGAAGAGTTGCGTGAGCGAAAAAGCACTTGTTGACTCACCAGCGCATATGCATATTTCAGGAATGCTTTCTGGAAGGACCTAGTGAAGTACTGCGTGTTCTCGCGAGGCCACCGCATCACCACGCTGTTGACCTACAAAACGACTCAATTGAATCGCTTTCGGTAATCGCACTTTTTGAATATCAGCCGTACAATTGCCATCACTTGACCCAATAGACCGGATTACTGTAATCGGGAGGATTCAAAACAAGCGTCCCAGATTACGACGAAATGGTTCTTACCTCGCAGAACTTGAGTGCCCGCATGAACCAGACGAGTATGGCATACTTCCTCGGCACATAGGTTGCGTAGCCAGACCAACACACGAGATCCTTCGAAAGGAAGAAGGACACCTTCAAAAACACATTATGGTTGGCAGATTAACCACTTTATGTGTCAAACATGATTTATAAAGTGGTCGAACTGCCAACCGCATATAATTTAGATTGTGTTCACTTCCATAAAGTGATCCCTAGTTATGGTTCGTTTGCGTGATTGTTTGTTTTACGTAAGTCATAGATAACTTTGCAGCTAGCCCCCCCCCTCCCAGTAACTTGGTCCCTTGGTCTCTCCATTGCCTGACTTGCAACAGGAAGGGGGAATCGTTTGCACTCTCTTTCACTGCATGAGAACGGCCGAGGAGGCCAAATTGGCTGTCTTTTGTCGCTTCCTGCCGAGAGAGGGATAGTGGGAGAGAGGGAGGGGGTCAGAGGAGAAGAGAGGGGAAGAGAGGGGAAGGGCACTTGCAAGACTGCCACGAAGAGAGATAGACACTCTAGGAAGTGTCTCCCATTGATGGATATGATTATGGAACAGTCGAAACAAGACATGGACAATAGGCAAATGGTGTGCGGATGTTTGCAAGTCTTGCTCGCCGTTGCGGCGCAGGCCGATGTTCGTACAATGGGTTATATATCGTTAAATTTGTCGTCATTATACTGAGCAGCGCGTCAAGTTTACCGATTTAGAACTGCTGGTTGTTGCCGTTCACGCACAAATTGGCTGTCGTTTGTCTCGATTGCAGACATGATGAAGGAGAGAAAGAGGATAAGATGGACAGAGAGGTAGGAAGGACAATTACCACACTCCCATAAAGAGTTAAAGTTTTAATAAAAAAATAGTTCTACCATTTTGACTATGAGCCTAGCGTGCATTAGCTTTACTAACAACAAGATCTGGCACCTATGGTCTATTGTCCTCTTAACTCGGATTTGGGCAACCAGTCACATTGGCATTTTCTCGAGCACGAAGGGTCAACGAATTCGAGTTCACTTCTGACTTCACTTCCCGACACGCGAGCGGGTTCCGCAGCGCAATGGAAATGCGTCTACTCTATGACATCGAACATCTCGTGATGTCCCCAAAGAGAACGATGTTACGAAACAAGCCAGATGATTGTAAACTATGGAAGTAGTCATGCAATAAACCGTGCTAAAAACTTATATAGACTATGGGGATTTTTGCGAAACATTTCGTGAATCAATGCATTCATATTGCGTGACCTCAAGTCAATAACGCACAGATGGAATTCTCATGATTCCTAAATTTCTGGCAGAACATAGACCTACCGTATCGCTGATTGCACGCTTAGGCTCCGGCGAGTAGCCGAGTATCACAAAGTCCTGTAATTGCAATATTCAATGCAACTTTGAAAACAGTATGGTGAGGTCAAAGGGTTCTTTCGGTAAAAATGATGTGTTTCAGCCAAAATGAACATAAGGATTTATTCTTTTCTTGATGTTCGGTGTGATTCGCAAAAGGAAAAGGATTAAAAAGTAATATCTACCATCTCATTATTGCACAGCTGGTAGACCTTTGCGGAGTCGTTGAAGGGAGGCAGCCACTGGTCGAATGACTGTGCTCCTGAAGAGAAAGGAGTTAGAAGAGCCCAAGAAGATTAGACGAATGAAGGTCTGGGATGGTAAAAAAGTGTAAAAGACTATCTACGCAACCTAATATTTAGTGCTAGGGTTTCTAATTCGGGAGTAGAGTGCAGTCGTCTGTTGTCTGATTCACGAGGAGCGGCAGTCTCATTCATGCAACAGACAACAGACGAATGCACTCTACTCCCGACTTAGAAACCCTAGTTCTGACTGGGACTAAGGTGCAATGTACGCAACGGCACAAGTATACCAAGCAATATTTCAGTTTCGTCTGCATAACAAACCTCTAATGCATAGCAGAAATGCTGCGACGACTGTCAACCATGGTGGGTTCGGCAGCATCATTGGAGCTGAATGTGCCCAATGAGTTGAATAGATTAGTGCATCGCGACGAAGTAAGAGAGGTAAGCTCGAGATGTGATAGAGTTGGTTGTAATAGAATTCTCTTGTTGGGATCTTGTTGAAAGCTGGTGAATAAGGGTATCTTCACTAGGGGGCTCTAAAACGGTAAATTTGTCGCCCTTCTTAGCGATTATCTCATTTTCTGATAGACAACCGCGCTCCGAAAAATAATGAGGAAACATTTGCCGTTTTAGAAACCCTATTAAATAAGCGCATCGCGATAAAGTAATATAAGTAATCTGAAAATGTGATGAGATAGAGTTTGTAGTAATCAAAATTTCTTATTGGGATCTTATTGACAAGAAAGAAGGGCACCTTCACCACAGGTACATATGTAACGGAGCAAAATGGCTTTGCACAATATCGACAATAAGAAAATGAAATCATCTTCCGAATGCAACCTCATGAGAATGACATCGTTTATCAATCTGGCGATAGATACATCATATTTCTTATGGCGAATATCGTGAGCATTTACGCAGATTTCAGCGGATAACGAAGGCTAATCAGGGGATATGATGGCCACGACATCATCAGTCTCGATTGGAAACTGTAACTGCTTCCCATAATTCATCTCTTCTGAGATGTCGTCTCTCATCCCATAAGACATCTGCCTAACAGATAAAAACCGTTGAAAACGACTCGGCCTTGCTTGATATTTCCAGGAAACTATTCGATCCCGAGAACTAGACTGTAATTATAAATCTTGAATTGGCTCGATGTCGCGTGTTGTTTAGAGAACAGAAGATAAGAGATACCTAGGACCATTCGGAGCCGATTCTACGATCTCTAATTGCGATATGTTCGCGAGAATAGATACGAAAAAAAGAGAGATGAGAGATGGACGAACTGGGATGGTTAAGGCAGGAGCGCCACGAAAATTTTCGCGATCATAGTGAAATGGACATTTGTGCCGCGATGCGATTATTCATACGTCTATCTAACCATTATGACGCAAATTCCCATGGCGCACGTATCTGTCACCCTTTTTATATGCGTTTCCTAGTAGACAGTGATTGTTTACCGTTGCAATTCGCGTTATGAGCTATATGGGCGAGTATTTGATTTCCCGAGAGGCATCAAGACAAAAGAACGGGAAACTGTGGAACCTCCCATTAAATGGGCGAGAAATGCAAAAGTGCATTCTTTTCATTGCCTCAAAATGAAGGTTTCATCCCACAAACTGTTCATTTCGGTTTCCGGCATCGTGACATAGCAAAAATTAGTTTCGCGGACCTATGAAGGATTGAGAACGTTCGGATTAGTTATTGATTGAAGAATTTTCGCGCCATACTTATGACGTGTACTTCGCCACTACGGCTCTCATCGGTCTTATTATAGAGGAAAAGCAATTTAACCATAGAACACAGGAATACAAGAAGGGCCGCACTGAGCAATAACGTTAAACACCCCCTCACTCTTTGGAGCTAGTGCAGGGCTGTGTCTGGTCGAATAGGTCATGTATTTATCTAGTCCATCTAATGCGTTTTTCACTTTGGGTAGAAGACTGAAGGGACATGCAATGGGTATTTGCACCAAAGTGATTAAATATTAGGGTATTTCGTCGTTACGACGCAAATACCCTGGACTTTTTCTTCATTTGAGTCAGGAGCTATTGGCTAATGAGAGCCAGTAATTTCAGTGCTAGTAACAATCCAGTTTGGACATTGGTCGACTGCTCTTATTAAATTTACCATCAATGCTAAAGTTGATTTGGACACGCAGCATGGGTTACTTAATCAACGCCTATGCAATCGACACATTGCGGCATAGCAGTGAATTCGGTGAATCTAATTTTGATAATGAGCAATGTAGAAGCATACTCAGTAAATAGGTAGAGTTGAACGAGAATGACAGGTGAAATAATCTCGTGATATCGGAAGAAGTGCAATAAGGAAAGATGGTGTTCGCATAGTGCAATCGGATGAAGAAAACTGATTCATGGGAAGGATAGACATGGGAAGGGAGTAAGAGAGGATGGATGAGAGACGGAACAGCTGAATGAAGCAACAATGTCACACGATGACCAGCGAATATGTATGAGGTCCCGGGGGAGGGCACATGGGAGTCCTTTGGTGCATTGGTCATGTCTCCACTCTCTGAGGAGCGCTTGTCTGTGCATTTTTTCTAGAGGGCTCCTCAGAGAGAAGAGACACAGGACGAATGCGCTAAAAGACGCGAAACCCTAAGCAATGGGTTTCGTGTTGGGAACGGGAAGCAAGCAAAAGTGCATATCTCTGCCGTCAAATAACCTCTGCAAGGGATGCCAGAAATTTGGATATTTATCTTTGTGGCACCATATTCACTGAATGCGACGTCCCATGAGAGAAGGCAGTTGTGAGTTAGGTGCATACATATTATTGTGACTACCTCTTCCACATCACGCACGCGAAACGTTAAATATTAATATCAAAACAGCGCGTTTATCGCACTCAAATGGGGAAAATATCTGAAGTACGAGCGTTCACGAACTCATACACCTCGTCTGTGATGAGCGCAGCATGGGTTATTGTTAGGGATTCTAAGACGGTAGTGAAGTGCACTTCTCATTCGTCTAATCCACTCTGAGCGGTTCTCTTTCGAACGTAGAGGCGTAGAGATAATAGCCATTCGGTTACTTTGGCGCAAATATCCGTGCCGGACATGACTTAGCCCCTCCATCACGTAAACATGTCCTCCTTCATAATTATGGCCCGGGATTGTTCCAGAAACGCCCTTCAGAGCCCTCGTGCACATGCAAACAGAAGGCTCTGAACGTACGTAAAATGCCCCAAATAAGCGCATCCTAAGAAAAATATGACATTTCTGCCATTTTAAACTTAGGATTTACCACCTTCAGTTCCGAAATGATACTTTGTGAGAGTAGTGTCATTATACAAGTGAAGGCTGCAAAACTAAAGTTTAAAATGACAAAAATACCATTTTTTCTGTGTGTAGAGGGGGAAATCTCATTTTGCTCATTTCGCCCATTTTCTGTACTGTCGTGAGTGGGCGTCCTACGATACGACCAGGAAGGGGCGACTAGGAAGCACAGAGCTGTAATATCTTCTGGTCGTTGTATATGGACGAAAGGGACTCGAGAGACAGGGCAAGGGTTATGTAGATGTTCGCATATGCGAAGTCATGGGCATTAGCGCCCTATTGGTGAAGTTTGCCCGTGAGCCGTGAATTTATTTATGTCGCAAATGTGCATGCCGCAATTGTCTTTCACCCGGACGCTAGTAGCCTCTCTCATAAGGGCTCACCATCCAATCTCAGCATCTCAGCCAACATGCCTAATGAGAGCCATATCACGAGCGTATTTAGGTTGTGCACATACTGCCAGAATGTGCAAAGGAAGCTGGGATGAGATGAAACGTGACAGAAGAACCCCAAGACCAGAGTAAGAGGTTGGAGCGGACTAGGTTTTGCTCAGAAGAAAACAGGAAGTACATTGGGTATTAGAGGAGAGAGAGAATTTCATGAGAATATAATGAAGCCATAACGAGAAGATGAATAGAAGATGCTGCGCGATGAGAACGCTTCAGAATTTCTAAAAGTCTTGACAGATGCGACGAGAGGGAGCTCATTTGAGCAATTGCATGACATCACACAGAGAGAAAACAGCCAAATCCGCTTCTACTGTTGGATAACTGCCAATAACGGCCGTTTGGTGGCAGGTATTTTTTGTGTGCAAGCCGGTGAATGGGCCAGGTTGGTTTGTGGCGGAATTTAGGCATTTCACTGTGCACGGCACACGTAAACACGTCGAACAATCAAATCTTCAGGCGCATGGCTGGTTCTAAATGCGTCTGAATGGTCTGCTAGGGGTTCTAAATCGGTAAATTTGTTGTCATTCTTCTGCGCAGCGCGGTTGTGTCTTCCCTTGAAAGACAACAGCTCGGAGGAGAATAATGACGAGAAATTTACCGAATAAGAACCCCTAGTCTGCTGTCTAAGCCTTTTGCAGATGTTAATTTAAGGCGATTTTCACGCCTTTTATATGGTTACACAAGTCCGTTCATGACAGGAGTTACTTACATCCTTTGCACAGTCTACACTCATCAGCACATTCCAGCGATAAATACTGAGTGCAACCTGTCTGCGAATACACCCCTCCTGCCGAACGCATATTAGAAAGAGGAATATAAACATCCCTAATTTTCCTCAAGCAGTCGTCCCTCATTCTCATATGTAACCAATAGGATGAACCATATATGAGAAAAACATAGGCGGCCAAACATCCACACATGACATGTTTCTGGCGCAAAAATGTAATCTTTCTCTATAAACTTTGTCATATGTTCTTCCTCCGATTTTGTCACGAATGCTGCACTCGTTTCAATATATTCAGGTTCTCAAGCAGCACTGAGTACAAACAACAGACGCTTCTTCTGAAATGAGACAGCATGACATGTGTATGTTTTGTTGCCAAAACAATCACGCGTCATTTCACGTGTTTGGTAGGATAGGTAAAGCAAGCAAATGTGTACATTTCTGCCGACTTCTAATTCGACAGAAAAATTCGCAAAAGCTTGTTTTCCCAACACTAGTTTTTGGATGACGGTCAACAGCGTAATGGACATTTGCGCGATAATGGTTAAATGGACAGCTGAGCCATCAGAAAAAAGTTTTTTTTCATAGCTATGGCACTCTGGCCCATGTGTTCATAGGGATTCGTAAATCGTGAAATGTGGTTCATGAACCTTTGCGCCATCATGATGAAATTATAGGAGTCAC
The DNA here is from genome assembly GCA_014805445.1 of Diplogasteroides magnus. Lineage (NCBI taxonomy): Eukaryota > Metazoa > Nematoda > Chromadorea > Rhabditida > Diplogasteroididae > Diplogasteroides > Diplogasteroides magnus. The sequence continues at coordinate 21,151 of JACMIF010000845.1, forward strand.
TATCAATTTATGAATCGGTTGTCGGCTTCAATGTCCATTGTAAGTTCATTTTATTATTATATCTTGTAATTTTTACATGCTTTACGCATGTCTGTGACGAGATAGTAGAGAAGTAACATCTAATGGTTTCTCTTTCCATGAGATGCCTATCTTTGGTGAAAACAACCACGGGTCATGTCACTTGTTTTCAAACAACATAAAGGAAGACCAAAAATCGAGGGAGTGTTTACTTACGGACGATGCACTAAGAAAGTTCATTTCACATACTGCTCATGTTTGTCCTTCGGTTATATTACATCTACAAGACCACAAATTGGACCGCATAAGGAACAAGAAGTTAGCTGAAAAACAAGAATCTTTTGCAAATAAAACAGTATACTTAGTTCATCAACTATAGTTAGTAGTTTGATTTCTTTTTTTGGCGTATGTTTCTACGATGCATATAATTAAAGTTTAGACTCCTATGAAGCATAACTTCATTAATTTATTACGAAAAGTAGATAAACACAATACCTTTGGGGTACGCGCCTACGTAATCTTATGAGTAAGTGGCAGCAGTACACGGCTGGATATACACAGAGTTAAGGATATAGCATCTGTGGATATAAAAGTCACCAGGAAATTTTTCGCCACAATGGTCAAATGGACAGATACTCCTTCTTTTCACGGCTAAGGTTTCTACTGTGCCATTATGACGCAAATGCAGTTGCCTTCAAGACCACCGGAAAGTCCAGAGTTACAGTATGGTAAGACTGTCTACCAAATACACAAGAAAGTGCACGCTCTGTCTAAAAGTAATCGAGATCAGACCTTCCGTCTGGTCAAAGTGGAATAAATGGAACTTTAATGGCCCCAACGGTGACAAATATGCCCTGATTACATCTTGGTTAAGACTCACGAGGAAAGTACTGTACGAGATCATCGAGATTACTGGGAATCCTGATTTCACACCGGAAATAGCACGCAATGGAAGATTTCGGGCTTTTCTGCGAAGATTACGAGTTAATTTGACGTGAACTGAGATGGAAATGACTCCAGTTCGCTAATTTATGTGATTTTTTTACAACGCAGATGTGCAATTCAAGTCAGAAGACAATTACCCGGAAAATATGGGGAAATTGAAGCATGTTGTGTCGAGAAATAAAATTAGGAACACGCACATGATTGCGTCATGCATAGAAAACTAATTTGAAGAGATCTACCGACGTAGTATTTTGTTCCGATGGACACGAAATCACAATAAAACAGTGATTGAACTGAGAAATTCAATGGAATAGTTCAGTAATATGGCATAAATAACCATTGTATACGTTTTTTCACATTTATATATAGATAAATGACGTGGAACGCTGACGACTCTCGATAGTGACACGGAATCGACCCTTGTGCTTTTGCGGCTAATCATTTCTAATACTGGTACTAGGCCGCGGCTATTTTGGTCAGGAACGGCAACCCCATGGATATTGGCGCTACAATGGCGACATGGGCAATCCTTCCCAGTATTCGCGCAACACATCTGCACATTTCACCATCATGGTGCAAATGTCTATGGCGCGGTTCTCTAAGGTATCTAAAACGGTAGTAGAATGCATTCGTCCGTCATCTAATTCACGAAGAGCTGTCGAGATTCGGGCTACAGACAAACACTCTACCTACTACCATTCTGGAAACTGCACAGGTCTCCTTAACCCAGTTATTTGCCGCAAAATAGAGAAGAGCGTCAAAAAGATCGCAAATAATATTCTTTATGAAATATTGATGGCGAACATTCACGAAATCGACTCGGAATATGGAACCGCGGCTAATCATGGAAGGCAGAGAGCGTGTCACAGAGCCATGATTAGCAGTAACTGTCTTCCATCCCGGGGAGAGTGGGGGGGGGGTGTCGGGTGTCGAGGGGCGTGGCCAATAGAGGCCGAATGGACTGTGTAAGTTATCAGAACACCAGTAACTATCTGCATGTAATAACGGGTAATAAGCGGGATCTTCTTAATTATTATCTGACATTGAGAACAAAAGGATGCCAGGAATACTCGGCTAAATGAAAGACTATTGTGAGTAAAGATAAATTATTTCATCTTTCACGAAAACTACATATAATTTGGGGATATGAATCAGCGAAACATATCCGATTTCGCATACAAATTGCGAACCTCTATTTGGCACGACTCGGGTCATTACTGCATGTTTGGCACCAAACGAACATATGACCAGATTGTGTTGCGGGGAATGACTGATGACAGCTGGCTGCAGGGCATAGTATTGTAATAAGGAAAGCAAGCACATGCATATTTATCTGTCGTCTGATTCCCACGGTGCGGTTGTCTCTCGTATTCGATGGACAACCACTTCGAGGGAATTAGAAGACAGACAAATTGACTTCTACTTGCTTTCCGCAACCTGTCTACCCACATTATTCCAGCAAAAGTGCGCTAGAATGGAGTCACTGACATGTGAGACGTTTTCGAAGATTGGGGTTATTTTGACCCCAGCGGACTCTCATGTCAATCTCCACTTCCTCATTAAGAAAGCGAATGAACTTTTAAATGCACTTTTTCCAATCCTTCTATTTATATTGCAACCAAAGTCCAGCAGAGTGACTAATGTAAGAAACCATTTCTGAAGGGGAACTCCCTGAGATTGAATGAGGAAAACAAAGCGTGGAAGTGCAAAGTTGAATGTTTGAGTACAAAGCACATCCGCGGTTATCTATGCACCAAGAGAAGATTAATTGGAAGATTGTGCAATGCTAAGAGAAGGGCCGAGAAAGTGCATCTTGACACACGCAACAGCCCATCTTTGAGGCATTCGCCTCGTTCAAATGGGAAGAGCCGGATGAAACACGAGAGCGCCAATGACACGCGGGCCAAGATGTTGTGAAAAGATGCAAGCTTGTCGTAAGTGTCTGATACACAATTATCGCGCAAATGCCTATATACGGCGCTGCTGTCTATCCTGCAAAGTGTGCTCCGTCATAATGAAGTATCTAAATGCAGAACAAAGACGGAAGGAATAGAACTAATATAAAATATATACATTTAGAAAAGAGTGGAAAGTAAATGCAGAAGTGTTAATCTCCATCCATTTTATTGTTTTTTGTTCCTTTGAAGCAAACTGGTGTGAATGTGCGCAGTGAGACGGAATCTCGCCATCCGCAGCGAATCTTTGAATCTTTGGCGGAATCTTCGATGAATAGCCACTCCGGATGTCGTCCCGGGCGCTTCGGCCAATGGCGGAAGTGCACTCTCTCCGCTCGAACATCGGCATTGTTGACGCAAAGTCACGAGATAGTTAAGAAGAATCAAAAGAAAGTCATGAATATTAGCGCCAAAATGGTGAAATGCACACTTGATGATGGTTCATTTCACTACTATGGCGCAACGGTCCAAGATGCTTGTGGTGTTCGCTCCCACTGTTCACACCATCATTAGAGATTTGAGGAAGAATAATGCAGTAGGGCAACGGGAGAATTGCGAAATAGCGGTTGACATTTCAGAACTTTCTCTCGACATTACCGGTAGTAGGTGCAACATTAGAAAACCTCTGCTCGAACACCCTTCTAATGGAAGGACGTCGCGAGACCTCAACTCATTTCTAACGAATACAAAGCCAGCGTTGATTGTGAATGCGCACCATTCACTGAATTTACAAATATTTCTGGGATCCTCGAATAGAGCGAATCACAATTAGAGTTTGTGATTGCAGTGGCAAATTGCTTAATATGGCATATTTGTGCTTCGCCATTCATCAGATATCAATTAGAATGCCAATAGAGACGGGATCCGTGCATTCTATCAGCTAACACTTGTCACGGAGATGTGGATAATATCCATATCCAGTGGATATGGATATTATCCACATCTCCTCGGATTTGCGTGCCTGATGACAATAGGAAGCGGCCACACACAAGCACCCTTTTAAGACTTTTGCTTAGCAGTCTAGACGGTGCAGTCAGCATATTTTCTCTTGTTACTCAACTACCTTTAACAAGCAACTTTCATAATAGTACACAATTGCAATGTCACCAGTTTGTGACATAATCACGCGAACCTCGAACCTTCCAAAGCGAGAAGGCAAAGCACAGCAAATTCGCTTATTCATCTGGTCAGTCTACTCATCACAGCGTGTTTTCTGTGAAAAGAAGATATCAACGGAGTTTTTCATGGTCTATAAAATGAAATATTTTTGGGATCGGAGGCCGAATACAGCAGAAAACGCTCTATATGAAGTGATCACGGAACTGATGAACACTATCTCGGTGCATTCAATGGTCGAGATAAGGGTTTGGAAAACGGTAGTAGAGTGCATTTGTCTGGCGTCTAAGAGCTGATAGACCAGGAGGTTCAGACCTTAGAAGAAAGCACTGTTCTACAATTCTAAAACCCGATCAAGACGACAAAGGCCCAGAATTGAAATCTTCATGAGATTGGAAACCAAGAGGAATTCCTCCATTTGAATGGCTGAGATTGTCTGACGTGTTGAAAGGAAAGATTGAAGAGAGCTAATGAACGGAGAACGTTTGACGATGCAAGGACTTTAATTTCTGCACGTTCCCTGCTTTTAAACACTTCCTTTTCCGCAATTCGTGCTCATCGGAAGGAGGGAATTCTGCGAAAGTCACCACTAAACATCAGAAATATGTGCTGCAGAGCAAGAAATTAGCAGAGAACTCCTCCACACCGTGAAATTTCACATGTAGCTTGAACTGCAATTCCTGGAAATGTTTATTTAGCTCAATGAAAATTTGGAGTGTTATCCAGATTTTGTTTAACACTTCAAACACCAAAACATCACCATTTCATTTTACCATCATACGTGGGGTAGGGATACCATTATGGAACGTTATTGACAGCCGTTCATTTCTAGTCGTCTAAAAGTAAGTTCGCTCCTATCGGTCGCCTCTTTGGAGTGAGAGACGACTGCTAGATGACTAAGAGGTCCCCGGCTGTCAATAAATACCCAAATGCAACACCCTAATCATCACAAGACATATTCCACTAGATCATGATTTTCGTCTATCTTCCAAAGAAAGCGCTTACCTCTTTCGCCATCTTCGGAATCTTCTGGGCTTCCGGAATTTGGAGAGTTAAAAACACAAAAATCATTATTTGTTTTATTATTTAGGCGCTACGATAAGATTTTTTCTCATTTGACAGTTTAATGCTTTTTGCTTCAACCACAAACCAGAGCTTCGGCTTCCTGCCTGGACCACTCGAAATGCACGTTTTCCTCCTTCTGAATAAAGTTATTGTTTTCATTCACAGTAGCTTCCGGTTTTGCCCTCACCTCGTCGTCTGATGACGTCACTTTCTTGTTGCGACTGTTCAAGAATATTCCCTCAGCACAGCGGGTTAACCAAACGGTTTTGTAACTTTTTGAATTTCTCTCGTAGCGAAATTACTGTAGCCAATCAATGGAATGGATTTTTGGCACTTTACCAGATGAAGTTTCTGCGTTTCTGCGTCTCTACACAGATTGAGCCGTAATAAAATTTTTTAAATAAATGTTCACACCACGACAGTTCTAATGAATTCTTGTGCGTATTCCGCAACAGGGATACAGTAGCCATAAATCGGGCTACGGGATACTGTAGTCATCGCAGTGAACGTTAGGGTTTCAGTAGTCATCATCGGTGTCATGGTTACTGTAGCCATCAACGATCTCTGAATAACTATTGTTCTCCTCGCTAGAACAACCACCAGCAACAGGATCATCCTGTCAGAGTGAAATGGAGACATCGAAGATCGATACTTACTCTCACTAGTTCATTCAAATGTCTTGTCTCTCCCTCATTTGCATGAGTCTCGTCCCTCTCACGTTCCCTCATTCGAACATCGTCTCATTTCCCTCACTCGTCATCCTGTTCCCGTCTAAACTGGTCGTCTCGTGTCAACTTCGTCTTCCTTCGCCCTACGCCTTCAACAAGCATCATCCTTGCTGTGGTTAAATCTATCGATAAGCTGCGTATTCTAAATGATAATTCAACTACTTACTATACCCTATATAGTCTATAGGAAGCAACGAAAATAAGATATGAATATTTGCAGTTGAAGATGCGTCCCATCGCCCTTCTTATCCTTTTGTACGTCTCTCTCATGGTCGCGGAAGAAAATTCGACTATCACGATACCCGAAGATCCACGAGACTACGGAGGCTGTGGCGAGACTAAGGTACTTCGTAAATTTGAAGAAATGCTCAGAGATGCTCCATGGGAATTTCGTTTGGACAGAGGACCCGATCGCTCGCGACCGCAACGCCTGAAGGAAAGCGTCGTGGTCGCGTGCGGTCGGTCCACGTATAAAAGTCTTTAAAAGTCTTTATTCCGGGGTCAGGGGGTTAATCCAAGGTGGATGTGTTCCTGCCGGTGGACTGCTGGGCCAGCCAATTAGGAGTTACACCCTGGCGTTCCAATCGTTTTCTCCAGGGGATAAGAGCGCAAGCATTTGGCGGATGAGGCCTCCGGTCTTGTGCAGTAAAACAACATTCTGACATATCTGTTTTCAGGAATCCGCCAAACCCGAGGCCCACCCAGTCCGAGTCGGAAATTTCCGTGAGTATGCATTGCAATTAAGAAAAAGAATCAGGTATTGTGCAATTAAAATTTGGGGCAGAAAATAGCCCAAGTAGCACTCTCACCCAATGCGATATTCGCTAACGAAGATAATGAAAACAAAAAAAAACATGAGAATCTGTATTAAAACGAGAACCAGTCGATTGATTTTCTATAAAATTCGAAGGCGAACGAGCTATGAAAATCGTGTCAAAAAGTATTTTTTGCAGAAGAACGACGAGCAGCAGCCGCGAGCGACCAACAGAGGGCGGTTGATGTTCATGTTTGTTGACAGCCGCATCGCGTTAGACCAACGCGTCGCGGTCTGGCTGAGTTGTTCCATTTCAGATCCCGCAAGATCCTCCGTTGTCTTAAACGTTCCCGACATCTTTGTCTTAAACGTTCCCGACATCTTTGTCTTAAACGTTCCCGACATCTTTGTCTTAAACGTTCCCGACATCTTTGTCTTAAACGTTCCCTACATCTGTCGTTTATTTGATAAAGAATACATATGTTTTGTGAATGCTTAATTTAACCTTGAATCACATCTGTAATATCAGAGTGTTCAAGAGATCAGAATGATTAGTGTGTAGTTTTTGGATCTGGAATACCATTGGCTGAGGTGTGCTGTGATTTGGGATACTGTGTAGATAATAGAAATCGACTAATGGAACGATTTTCCGTCTCACCCGTACTCATCTCTGGCGAATGATAGACAAGCGATCGTAGCAGAGCAGAGAATGATAAAATACAAATGCGTTCCAAAAGTCGATCTATAGTGGATACCAATTTATGTGTGAGTCTTGGATAAGCGCGTCGCAGATGCTGTCAGCAATACAAATCGAATTTCCGTCTTCAAGAAAATCAATTAATTGCATACAAAACATGTACAAACGCAACTTTCACAATATGAACGCAAGTCTTTGTTCGCTTTCTTCGCTTGAGAGTCTCTAGTAGAGACTTTCTACTAGGGTGGCGCTCGTGGTGAGTTTTGCGCATTCGTCGTGTCTCTAATCACCGGGGAGCGGTCGTCTCTGCATTTAACCGCTTCTCGGAGAGTAGAGAAACGTCGAATGCACTAAAGCCAAAACGAGCGGCACCCTACACTCTACTGTCAGTTTCAGTTTGAAATTGCACGTAATTCACAATCTCAAGCATTTTTCTGAAAACTCCTTGAATGTTTCGGGAAAGAGGGAAGAAAACGAGAGATTACGCGCGTATAGAGAACAATGTAACATTAAAGAGAAATCCCGTAAACCGATGAAGTTAGGGAATGAGAGCTGAATTTCAGATAGAGAGATCCTCTGATTGCAAGTACTAACATGTAAATGGTGAATATCGACTGTAAAAATTTGTGAACGGTAGTGGACATTTCACTTCTGTGATTTGTGGACTACATCTTGTTGTTTGTGATCTGTTTTAGGTGCAGTTGGTGATTCTATGATGCCGTACTAGTCTTCTAAGGAAATATTTACACGTTATTTCTATATCTGTTTAATTGGTTTCTATGTAAACGAGGATGTTATCGAGGGTAGCAATACCTTTGGGATTTAAAGAATGAATAAAAACAATGACATTTTCCTCCGCTATAGTGTTACGTCGATTATCATTTCATTCGTATTTTTAATCTAAAATCATGAATTCATCGTTTGTCGTGCCACAATTTCTGCCGTTCTGGACGAGGTTTTATGCGGATGAATACCAATGCAGGTACTGAATAGCGATCGATTTATGAGGAATAAGTACAGTATCGTCATCTCTCCGCTTATTCAAACCGATTTATGAGCGAGAGAAAATGAATCACCAACGCGCAGAGGCAAAAAAGTGGCACTTTATTTTCAAAAAGCTTTCCGTAGCAGTAATTTTATTGGAAGCGGGAAAATAATTGCAACTCTTCTGCCTGTTCTCATCAATGATTTATTTATTCTCTAAACATGAATGAGCGGTCGAAATGATCAGGGAGAAAAAATATCGTCATTGCTCCATGAAGCAATCGCTGCGCATTTACACCCAGACATCTTCTTCTATTATAGCTCGTATATGCCGGCAGGCGCCGAATGGTCGCGACAATTCGGCGTTGTTCGTCCGAAGTTCGGGGCCTGGTCCATATTCATTGGAGTTCTATGCGAAGTCACAATCGGAACACATCTATTGGGCCTGAATTTTCAAATTGCAGATATTATACATACCGTGTGCCATGGCGCTGAGAACTCAGACTCGTAATTCCAGTTACAAAGTTGGAGGAGAGCTGCTTTATGAAATATAAAATGATTTTTACAGATAATGTTTTGGCTCTGCATTTCCGATATGATCACATTGTGCAGTGTAGCGATTGTATTTGGCGTTTTGCTGTTACAGGTAACAATTATTGTGTTATTTCACAACCTAAATGCGAGTCTCTTAGGGAGCTGAATATTGCACCTATCCGCCTCTCGTATTTCTTATTGGCATGATTATTACTGGTATTGGCTTATACTTAAAACGAGTTCCGTGTAAGGACCACAGGGTGACAACAGGATGGTGGCACAGTAAAATGAAAGTTGTCCAATCAGGACCTAATTTTTGTTTTGACATCCCTAGGGGTGGGATACACTTCAGCCGCGACCCCAGACCCGCCCACTAATTTCGCGCGTTTTAGGCGCAGGTTCGATTCCCGGCTGGTGCAAACTTTTTTGCACAATTTTGTAAAGTATCCTAAGGACTAGCAATGGTCCCTAATGATTCACTTTGATCATTTTGACCTGATAACTACTCACTATAGTAAATTTCATGGTCATTTTTCTAGTTTCTGCTCCCAATTGGGAGAAAGCATCCCATTGGAGTTGTATTAGCGGAAAATGAAGTGGTTTGGGGCAATCGGAGATGGTGGAAACTGGACGGGTCATGATTTTACTGTGTTTGGACACCGTGGCGCAGTGGTAGAGTGTCTGGCAAAGGTGTGAATAGTCGCAGGTTCGATTCCCCCGTCGGGCAAT
>JACMIF010000846.1:0-30672 GCA_014805445.1 Diplogasteroides magnus
GACCCTTATGTATTTCCGGATTTTACCCGGAACCGGCGCAAATTTTGGGAATTTTGTACCCGGCACCCCCGCAAATTTCAAAATTTTGGTCGATTTACGTCCTGCCCACCTCTGACGATCATACCTTTTTTGACCGACTTTCACTCTCAGAATTTACGTGCTATTTCCACGTTTCTCTGACCTCCACCCCTGCTTTTGGGATAGATTTCATCTATTGTGTTTATGGTAAAAATGAGGTTGTGAATCTAAGAACAGTTTCGATAGTATGAATAATGCTATGCATCCCAACTGAATAGTTACACGTGCCTATACATCTCACAGCTGAAACATATCCAGAATCAAGACCGGAGGTCAGTGAACCGACGAAATAGCACGTAAGAATGAGAGAGACTGTCGGTCAAACACTTAAACGCGCGCACTGGGTATAACATTTCGGATAGGATGCGTAATAAAATCCGCATTTCACATCTCCTTCTAATACAGCTTTATTTTTTTTCTGCGTCTGGCGGGCCTTGATCGATCACCGTTCCACAACACTCTTGTACTTATTGAGTGAGTGAAACATAACTCGACCAGCAAGAGCGCACTGGGTAGAACAGTTCAGTTAGAATGCATAAAACGGTATCTCAACTTCTTCCTCGCCTGTATGAATATCATCATACCATACCGTATTCTTTTCCACAGTCATGATTGTCAGCAAGAAGGGTTGAGAGAGGGAAAGACGGTTTTCGTTTCAGTGGCCCAGCTGAAGACCGCTCCGATCCCGACCCGTACCAAGACCGCGCCGCCGAAGCCGGGGATCAAGAATGATAATCAAGGTTACTGTACCCTTGTAGTTTATACTATGATACTACTCAAAATTGCGTCATGTTCTGCCGTTAGTACGGTCATTCGAGAAATATTTGTATGGTTGACGAAACTCAACCCGTACGGATTAGGTTGATGTGATCTTATTGACAGTCACATTCAGGAGTACCCGACTCGATAATGGGCGTGGCATTCACAGCGAACGAGATCTCGCAGAGACGCGCGAAGTTCGACTGGGTGAGTGATCGACCGAACTACCGTATGCTTACGGGTAATTTTCCCGATTAACTGTTTACATGTTTGACCCAACGAACCACGCTGCCCTCTAGTCCTAGTATAGTGAATCTGAAATTGCATTCATCTCTCTGCGCTCTCATTCACTCTGTCGTCTCTTGCACATAGACACGACCGAATGATAGAGAATGCAGAGAGGTGGGATATACTTGGGTATTCACTCTGCCAAAACTAGTACCCTCGTATATGCCTTCAGCGTCTCCTATAAAAACATACAGTACTCGTTGGTTGTCCAGTTCAATGTTTGCCCGAACGGACTACCGTATCCTGTACTTAGTATATCCTACAACGATGCTTACAGTATCCCCTCATTCAGGCGAAGGTAGTGATGGGGAAGGTGAGCGAGCTGAAGTGCGCGTACTGCGAAGCGGAGATAGCCACCAATGAGAAGATGGCCGAGCATCAGAGACAGTGAGTGGTGTATTGATACTGTAGTCAGTGGGGGTTACGGTAGGAGGATAGATTACGACAGTTTCTGGGGTTACGATAGTTGATCGAATGCTTCAAGAAGAACGGATTAATGCAAATTCATTTGAAAAAAAGTTTATCGGGATAAACCTGTTGAACTGTGGTCTCATCTTGTGAATAATGATCAAATGAACAGCCATGGTTGATAATATTCGCGAATCAAAAAATTATATTTTGAACTTGTTCTGTACCCTGCTAATGTGCGTTGTTAGCGCATATCTTTCAGTCTTTTATCTTCATTATCTTACATACATACATATGTTTATCCATTCAAAATTGGACCAAAACATCTGAGAAAATGCAACTGAGAATAATGGATTAACCCGTCGTAAGGAATCTTACCTTCTCATACTAGGACGATTAGTCTTATCTACTCTATTTTAATTGTTTACTATTTTTTCACAAACAAATCTGCCTTTTACAGTGTACATCCGATGATAAACTAGTTCAGAAACCCGGCGCGTGTGCGTTGTTCAAAGTTGCCTTTTACAGTGTCCATCGCCATGTGAAGAAGGGAGCGTACGTGTGCGTCGGACACTGTAATGATCGGTTCCTGCTGGTGGCCGATGCAAGGAGACACCTCTACATGGTGAGGAGGTTACGGTATCCTCTTAGGAGTATCTCTTACAATTTGGAACTACTGTAGCCCAGACTCTGGTAGATGGTATGTTACTGTAGGATTCAGCAGAAGTAGCTATCACTGACATCATTACAATATCCCCTCTTGCTTGGGATGTGTACTGATTACGTTTTTTGGTTGAAGAAGGTAGTGTTCAGGCTGGAAAGCCCGCGGAAATTCGCATTGACCTCTCTTCCACAGTGCTACTGCGCACCACGCAGAGATCACAAGTGAGCATTTTTGTAAAGCCGTTACTCATTCATTCCCAGTGACTAGCATTCACATCTGGTCTTCGTTTTTCTAACCAGCTTACAGAATATTTTTTTTCCAAAAAATGTTTGAATCTTGAATTGGCTATTCAAATCGCCCCTATTTTCAGATCACACGATCCTCCACGTCGAATCATCAGAATGATCGGACTGCTGCAGCTGCTGCAACACCGCCGAACTGCACCATCTCATTCACTAATAAGTGAGAATTCTCACCCACTTGTCCGGGTACTTAATCCTACAGTAACCCAGACCATATTACGGTAACGCTTAATACACAATACAATACGCTAGAGCCCGGGAGAAGGGTTCCCTAGGTATCGCTTTTTGGAATGCATGAAGTGACGCGAATTTTCCATTCATGCGCGCATAAACCGGTTACAATGCGTGGACTAGCAACTAGGGTTTCAAAAACAGTTGTAAAGTGAATTTGTCATTCGTTCAATCTCATTTCAATAGAGGCCAGACGTTTGACAAAAAAGTGAATTTGTCATTCGTTCAATCTCATTTCAATAGAGGCCAGACGTTTGACAAATGCATCTATTACCGTTTTAGATACCCTACTAACAAGTATAGTGCACTTTCGTTTCCATGTAAAAGCGATCTCTAGTCCCAACGGAGGGCAAACCCCGTTCCTTTTCCCCTAGGTTGACGTCTCATTATGAAAGAACTATATTTTTCGTTCCGTTCTCGCCGAAATTCCCCTTTTACGGTTTCATCCCCCGTTTCCGACCATAATAATAACCGAATTCGAGTTGAATTACGCGTGACTACTTCCAAAGTTTGCTCAGCTTTAAAGCTAATAATGTTTGTTTTAATTTTCCTTTGTTGGGCAAGAATTTATTTCATAGTTATAGTGTTCTGTTATACATTGTCCTTGTGTGAATTCTCCCAGCTTTAGATTATCGATCAGATCTGATTATTCTCGGGCTGTCCCCCTCATTTCCCGATTACTGTTACAGTTGAGCTCGTTCGACTCAGAAAATTTAGAGTTGCCGCCTTGAATTTTTTTTCGTTTTTGAGATTTTTGGTTTCTCCTCCATGTGAATTTACAGTTTTTGATGATAATAAAGTCGGTTTGCCCGAAGCTTTCTGCTATCTGAAATTTTGGTAATGTGAAAACAGGACATTGCTTATTAGCACGATAGGTGTTTGCTATGGGAATGGTGTTCTCAATAACGGGTCTATTGATGAGGCTGAAATCGGAGACAATGAGTTTTGCGGACTCTATGCTGACGCGGGAATAACGCACGGAAAAAGTATTGTATGCCAACTGGAGATGGCAGTTTGACTGCGGCTTCGGTTATATTTCACCAATCCTTTATCTTGATAATTATTGCTACTGTGAAACATAAACGATCTCGCAATCTGTCAACCATAATCTTAACCTGCATCTCGACCCGTTATCTCAATGTTTGATACAACCATACTTTTTCCCTTATTGAAAGCATCTTTCAATCCGATGATCTTCGATTCGTCCAATCAGTGGACTATTCGAATAGTTCGTGGAACTCGCAACGTTGGAATACGATGTCAGTTTCCGCCATCCGTCTCATGCTAGAAGCTGATGGGCACTTTTCTTCCGCTTCATAACTGGTTGCGAAGATGAATAAGAGCAAATTGGGGGTATAACTAGTCACATATACACGTACTGGACTAGCATTAGGACTATGATCGACTAAATAACTTCAGCTTGAGCAGATGAACACACAAATCGAGGTTGTATTGGACAAGTACGTGAATTCCACGATGAAAAATGGGTTTAGCACTTTGAGTTGTACATAGGTAGACACTATGGTTGGCAGTTAGACTACTTAAGTGCATTCGCTATCTCTGCTGCTCCCCAGAGCGGTTGTCCCTCGTGCGCGGGAGACAGCCGCTCTGTGGAGAAGCAGAGGTAGCGAATGCACTTAAGTAGTCGAACTGCCAACCTTAGTAGACACGTAAATGTCGTTTTTTTGAGGCGCTCCAGTGTCATTGTAGAGTGCGTCTGATGACCGAAGTTCCAGCAGTCTGAGAAGGAGTCACTGGAGGCTTCCGCCTAAACAGGACAATATTATCTATTCTAACAAGGAGAAGTGCAGTGAAAGCTCTTTATGACACTCCTGGAGTTCGCCGAGTACCTTTTCGTGCCGCATGCTGAACACGGAAGCAAGTTGAAAAATCGCCGACGAAGCGAGGAATTGGTGCAGAGTAGAATCCACGGTTGCACACAACAGATGGCTTCTGTGAACCAGTACCTTAACAAATCGATCTTTTTCAATTTCATAGTGCTTGTTCCAAAAAAAAACTCGAGTTTCAGTTCAGCTCAGCACTGAAAATTTTAGACATTCAAACGGATACGAAAAGTAAATTCTGTTCCTCTAACAATAAATCATTGCGAGCGGTTATGTATGAATAGCGAGAAACAACTACTCTGAATGAAGTAGAAAAAAATGAATGTTCGTCGGTATTCGGTTTGGATCCGTTATACAGTCTCTATGGAAAATGCCATAATGTCTATCGCACAATGATCCAGACAACATCAGAAAAACACTGACCACATATCCAGTGCTAGTAACTGCAGCTTCTGGCTATTCGTGGCTGTTCCAATATGCAATACTACACCGTGTGCGATGTCAAGTAGGATCATGGAGAAGGAGAAGACGGAACAAGCAAGCAGCATGATCTCCGTGCGGTCGTCCTGAATAAAAATCAATCGATATTCCCCCTTGCAAAACCCGGCGCTCGTGCGACGGATAGTCTCCGCGATTATTCTTACGCTTCACGCTTAAACGGGTCAGTGTACTCAATAGTCTTGTCCTGGCAAGGTAGGATAGATTTGTGTAACTACTTACCCTTCCCAGTGTTAGACTCGATTTAACCCGGCGCATGTATATTTCAAATGGTCATTCTGCTTTTCTTGACCTTCGTCTGTCGCATATCCTCCGTGGCCTTCATGTGTCTCCGCAACGAGATGAAAACGAACGCATACAGTGGCAGGCACAGAGACAGTGACACCAGGGTGCCAGCCATCGATTGGAGGGCATCTGCCTTGAATTAATCATGCTATGACTACACTCAGAAAAGATACTGCCAATTCCCCCACCACTCAGTTTCAATCTTCGAATATTAGCAGAAAAACTGTTGATGTTTGCCGTGTGAAACTGAATTGGGGAGGAGGAATGGCAGTATTTTTCTGAGTGTATGGTGTCGCTCTCTTAGACGAGTGGCAATTGCACTAAAGTCACTGATAACGACTCTGTAGCTCTCACAATCTCATCAGTCTGATCAATCTGATCGTGAGTCAGTCAGAGCCTCTGAGTAGGGAACGACCTTTGGAACGACTTTCGTCTGTGCCCTCATCCGATCGGTCGTCTATGATTAGCGAGAGAGAATCATTCACCGGTGCGTATGGACGAAAAACGTTCCATAAGTCGATCCCTACCTCTCAGTGAGCTGCGCACTAGAGATCGCATTATGGATGATTATTGACAGCCGTTCACTCCACAGTGTGCACTAGGGATCGCATTATGGAACGTTATTGACAGCCGTTCATTTCTAGCCGTCTAAATTCACTCGTATCGGTCGTCTGTGCGAAGTGAGAGACGACCGCTAGGAATGAATTTAGACGGCTAGAAATGAACAGCTGTCAATAACGTTCCATAATGCGATCCCTAGTGTGCACACGCCCCAGAATCAAACGGTCGGAAGGAGGGAGAAAGCTGGGTGTGAATACCTGATACAGTTCAGCATTGGCAAATAATATGAGAATGGTCGAGTTTTGGCTGAGATAAATGAGCGAGATGTTGGTTTGCGGGTTGAAGAAGATGGGAGCAAGTGAACCTGATTGAAACATTCACATCCATGGGAGAACGTGAAGCACAAGCAGTCGTGTCCGAGTGGTTAAGGAGATTGACTAGAAATCAATTGGGCTCTGCCCGCGTAGGTTCGAATCCTGCCGACTGCGAGATCTTTTGCATTTTTATGATGCCAAAGGGAAATCAATTTCACATGTTGTGACTAGGATGTCGCTGAGAGAAAGATATCAACGGCTTTCAATAACGTCCCATTAGCGTCACCCTAGTTTTGACCATCGAGATCAGTCATAGAGGACACCCCGTTTGTCATAAAATGAGCTGGTTTCTGACTGCAACTATTTTAATGTTATTTTCTTCACTATCGTGACCTCCACTATTCACATATTTATAAATGCTTTAATGATTGAAATTTGTTAAACCTGCGCTCACTATCCAACATGTTCCAATGATCACTGCTATGGCGGTCGAAGACCAAATCTGAATTAGTTGGCCCTCCGTTTTGAGCCGTCGCTTCTCAGCATATATATAAATAGTTTAGAACAGTTAGACATAACAACTCGTACAAGGTGCATTCAGATAGGTAGGTAATGCATATTCTAGAATTTGTTTTAAAAATATTACTGGTGTAAATTAATTTGAAAGTCAGATTGAAGCGCATCAGAAATTCTAACACGTGGCCTGGAAAACAATGAAATAGCACATGGACTTGGAAAGCGCACAGTCACATGGGCAGATGATGTGTTAGTAGAAATAGAAAGAAAGCAACTGGTTTTGTATGAATATTGGAGCCATCACTTAAAAGACTAACCTTTCGATACTTCGAGGGGAAGTAGAATGCCGTGAAACGATTGAAGGCGAATGGTATGTACCCGAGCACTATCACGTTGCGAACCACACTGTGCCAGTAGTACAGCATCCTACAAAACATCGTCAATGAAGAACTTCCTATATTTCTTTGATAATCGACAGTAGAAAGGTGAAATTTTGGTTGCTTTTCATGGTCCTTTGGAGCTTTCATGACAAATGCCTTGCCTTACATTACATTACAAATGACATTTTATGGCAAATGACAAATCCAATGAATGCCTTACTTGTGCAACCATGAATCGATGACCGGTTGGAATAGCTGGAACATGCCGTACTTTCGCGGTCTCATAATGAATTCTATATGGAGAAACATGCACATCTCGGGAACAGCCTGAATGGGCTCTTAAAATTAGGAAATTTTCTCGGGTTGAAAGAAAAAAGCGTTGTGGACATTTGCGCCACAATAACGAAAATGTAATTTGAGTCTAATCCATTTCGGCAATATATCGCGAATATCCATTGCCCTCTTGCCATTTTTCGGTATGAAAGGGACATATGCTCCACAATAATCTAGTAGACACCGTGATTGGGAATAGCGGGAATATCTATTGCACTATTGCAGTGAAAATGTCCATATGGTATCTATTCTGGTTGTCAGTTTGACTACCTTATCGCTTATGTTTCAATGCTATATATTGGAAGTTATACTCTCTGTGTAACAGAACTGAAAACGTAGTCAAATTGCCAATCATAGACTCTGCACCATATTTAGAATCTACGCACCTGGGCCAGTATCATAGTGAAGAAAGAGGATCGGAACTGATCCACTCTCCTCCGGTTCCTGACTATCAGACATATCACGGTACAATAGACGAAGAATGAAGGCCATCCGAGGCAGATCACTATCCAATGACCAAGAGGCACGTCACAGAAACTCATTCGACACACGTTGATAGTGCTTTGAAACGCAAAAAGGTGGGTCTAGCTTGGCATGAATAGGTGGAATTAGATGATACAGACTCAAAGAGCAGCAGCCGACATGTTGCAATGAGCCAATTTTAGTGCATTTCAAATGAAGATCCAATCTCCAAAGACTGATCTGAGATATATTATGAGTCTGAGTTCGTACTATTAGTACGATCTATATTTACCACGTTTTTTCAGTAATTGCGATCCGAACCATCATCGATCACGTGAAGAAATGACGCAGTGAAAATGGAAGATCCCCAACAACTACATATAAGACCATTTTTTAAAATGAGAAGCTTGCTTTTGCACTGAAACACATAAAAAATTGTTGCATTTTGTACTCATCGTGCGCAGCTCCTGATTTTGACAAACAGAAATGGTTTTTTAGACTTTGACTCCTCCGTCATCATGATTCCTATGGCTGGTACCAACTTGTAAATGCTGTAAATAAAGGCAATTGTTTGAAATTTTTTGCATCCGATGTTTGTGGCTTTATGTGCGAATATTTATAAATACCTCACATCACTGACTCCGGATAAATGCTTCGACTGTCGTGTGCACGTAAACCACAGCGGCGTGTTTAGCACAAAGCCCGTTTGAAAGCGCGCAAAGATGATTACCGCAGTTTTTCTATTTGCAAATGACAGGGTTACTTAACAAAATTTTCACCGCTTTTTCGTCAACCCGACAATGCACGATGTATTATTGTTGTTACTTTCCAATATGGATTGTATTAGAACTAGTGACCACATTGCTGCAAATGACAACTATTCGTGCGAAAAAATGTAGCATTTCAACGAAATCACACCATAATGAATAATTAATTGGGACTCCGCCCACACGTGAAACGCGCGAATTCAACGCAAAAGCCGCATGAAAATATGTTCCGTAAGGTGTCAAGAATTTCCACTGGCGGTACAAAAAAACCATTTTTGAATGCTTATTTAGCGGGAAACAAAATTTTCTACAGTATTTGCTTAACACTCCGTTTTAATATCTTTGTGGTTTACGTGGTGTGACTATTGTTTGCATTGTTTTGCCTACGCATCATCCCATATTCCATTCCCTTTTCATATCATTCCTATTTTTGGACTATCGCACACAGAAAAATACATGGCATTTTCTCTCCATCTGTTTCAAAATGACACAAAGGCCAACGAGTTCCTGACATACATTGTCATTTTGAAACTGATAGAGGAAATTCTAAGTGATAAATGCCAAAAAATGCCTATATTTTTTCTGTGTGCGGACGTAAACTCATTCTCTAAGCATTGTTCTTATTCTATACTTTTCGGACCCAGTGAGAGTCCACTGATGATCTGATCAGGTTAGGGCATAACATCTCATCGGACCTGGGCCCACCCTGTGAAGGCTGAATAAGGGTGAGGAAGAAGAAGAGGACGTAAATTCATTTTCTAAGCATTGGCCTCACTCCTTATTCCGCCCTCGTCTACTATGCCTGGACATTCATCGTACACGATATGCATTCCACACTGACAACATGTCACTGAAGAATGAGACGAAATGCATGGAGGGATGTCCTTGAAGATTCCACAACAAACATCACTGTCGCCATGCATTACACACAGAAAAAGAACTGCCGATATTGGCAGTTCCAAACTGCCAATCCCCCTCTGTCATTTTGAAAATGATAAACTATCAGATAAAATATCTGTATTGGCAGTTTCAAACTGAATGAGGTGAATGATATTATTTTTTCTTTGCGTAGTAGGAAAGGATGCCGCGGGCCAACGGCTTGAGATATCGATATGATTTTTTGGATATCGTATTTTGTACAATGTTTCAACATCTAATTGCGGAAAAAATTCAGCTGTATTGAAATATTTTGAAAAAAATATCGTTGGCGGTCCCTAATTATAGGCGTCGCAAACAGATACGACGTCATCATTATTAGGGTGTTCCATATATTTTTACGGTATTTTGAATTATTTTCGTATCTTCTTTCATAAGCTATGGTTTCATTTCAAAATTCTACATATGTTTGTACCCATCGAAGTTACTTTGCTGGACATACTAGGTTGGACCTGGGTTGTGGATTGGCTACATATGAAAAATTTGATTAGGAGTCATTTTTGAAGTGATTTTTGAAGATCAATTCTTCTAGCCTTGAAGGGTATTAGAATTTCTTATAATTTTATTGGAGATAGCTGGGAACATTAGCTTTACATCTAAGTTTCATTTGAGGTTTAAAGTTATTTCCAAAAAATATGAAAGGAAAAATTGTAAATCCGAAAAATTCCGGATTTTTTATGTTTTGAAAGTCGCAGTTTCAAGAACGATGACAACCAGAACCTCTTACATGCCAGAAAATGTAAAAAAAAATTTAAAAAAATAAAAATTTGTACTATACAGTATTCACAAAATCACAAATAGGCATGTTCAAAGCACAAGCCTTGTTTGATATATTGGCCTAAATCCATTTTGAGGGTATATTCTTCCCTAATGTAACGTTTCCGGATGGACTCAACTGCTCTCTCCATTTTTATATAACCACGGCGCTCGCATACCTAGAAAGTAAAATAGCTCTAGAATCCTAAAGATGTACTCTTCCGTTCTAAGGCAGAAACGGAATTGTTACTTCACTGGAATGGCAACGGTTTGAATGCCATCGATGAAGAAGCAAAGGTGATTTCTTGCGAGTTTTCCTGAGCCACAATTCAAACTAAGAGGGACCTGAAACGTGATAGGAGGTGTCCCGTCCAAAGCACTGTATAACCATGGTGGTTGAAAGCCACCACCGCTTGAACGTTAGAAATTAACCGAGAATTTTCCAAAAAACCGTAAAAAATTATGGAACTACCTAATAGGGTTTCTCAATCGGCAGTAGAGTGCATTAGATGAATAAGAAATGCACTTTACTACGGATTTAGAAACCCTATTTATCATCTCCATTCATAAATATGTCAAAACACGAGTTATTCAGAGTGCATTTCGCAGTAATCAACGCATTACGAAAGGCAAATGCACTAAATATTTCATGAATACACATCACATTATCGTATTACTTTTTTCCCGATTAGTATCCTTGCAAGATATTTTTGAATGGCATTCTCCGATATTTTAGCCGAAGCCACTCTTATTTATATTAGAAGTTTGGAATCGATTTTAAAACATCATGGATATTATGCATCCTATCTGAACTGTTATTCCTAGTACGCGGCTCACACCTTGATGCCACCCTGGTCTCATTTTTTCAACTGTGCGATAAATCGACCAGAGCAACAGTTCAGTTAGGATGCGTAATATCTCAGCATATTGTCCCCTTCTTCTCTATTATCATATTCTGTCCCTTCCGAGTCTTGTCATGTTTTCCGATGCGTTCCACTCAGCATTTTCATTTCATTAGTTCCCCCCTTCACGTCATTCTATCTCCGCGCAGGCTTATGGGAACTGGTTATTATGAGGTATTATGTTGCCTAATGGAATTGTATTTCAAAGTACGAGCAATACGTTCGGATGGCAATTGTACCCTATCATTTTGTATGCTGTTTCACCGTTTCCCTGAGCACCGTTCTACGCTCTGGATCTGCTTCACTTGTGCTACATGCAGAAGAAGCCGGAGAATATGTTTCCGAATAAGAGAAGGGAAAACATGTCAGATTCAATCAAAAGTGGAGGAGTCTAATAGATACATTTGAATTCCCGAGATGACACTCTTCGTCCTTAGAGCCAATCTTGACGTTGTTTTTCCTGTTTGAATATAAATCATGAAACTTACTGAAAAGGGAAGGGAGAAACGGCAGAATCATTTTTTGAGCAGTTGTCTTTCATTTACATCCGGGGAAAGTGCACTTTCTGTGATTTATTACAGGAGCCATACGCCAATCCTTTGTTCGGATAATGGGTCCCTTAGCCAAGAGCTCTTTTTCCGTTTTCCTCCATAGGCATTGACGTAATAATAAATAAGCACCACAATGCTATAATATCTGCAAGCAGGTGTTAGTCGGTTTGTTGATATATCGCAGCAGCCGTTTTTATGATTACAGTATTTACTACATCTGCCCTGTCAGCAATGAAGAGTGTCAATTTGGATCGTATCATTTCAGTGATTTATCATATCAATAAAGGGCATATGAGTGAAGACAGTCTTCCAGTCTTCGTTAGGTAAATGCCACAAATTCTGTCCAAACATTCAATTTGGATATGAATAACATAGATATCAAGCTGAATGCCATTCTGTACTACTCCAGTTGTGCCCAACCCCAGCCGATCTGGATACTCCATTCAATCTTCTCATTATGTTTCGTCCTCCGCTCCCAAATAGGCTCTGTCTGTGTCTTCCACTTCTAGATGGAATGTATAGGGGAAGATGGGGCTTTTCCTCCCTCTGGGACCCAGAGAGTGAATGACTCACTCCTTTTAAGGGAGAAGCTTAAGGAGCAGTCAGTACTATGGAGACAATGAGAGATGGACGAGAGACAAGGCAATTAGAAGAGAGCCCAGGAGGTTAGAGGTACGAGAGATAACGCACATTGAAGAGACGCGAGAGAGGCTAGAGACAGGAAGCGGAATCTAATTGTGCGCTCTTCTTCTCCTCTTCGCTGCCAGGGGGAACAGGCTAATGAGAGAATCGCCGAGATGACCCGCCGACTGACGCAACGAACCTGGAAGAGGATACTGTAATTGCATACTGCAATTGCTTCTGACTGAGTAGTTCGATTTTGGAAAGAAGAAAAATTTTTGGAGTCCCCGGGCATGGAAGGGCGCGTTTCACAATGTGCTCACAATTGCAACTGACTCCCTTCTCTTCTTCTTCCATCTTGGGGGATTTGGGAGGAAGAAGAAGGCACTCTAACAGTCTGGACTCTCTCCTGAAACGGTGTCTCTAGCTGGAAGAGGATTGCTCAGGAAGGAGAGGTAGGGGGTGGAATGAGGAGGAGGACACAATGGGCGACAAGCATGCTGTGGAGAAATTGACAGGAAAGAGGAATTGTCCTTCTCCTCCTCCTCTTTTTGACTCTTGTCCCCTAAGACTTTGTCAGTCTTATCTTCTCATCTTCAGGAAAAGATAAATGGAGAAGACGGAGGTCCAGCAATATGCCGCTAATGTATGCGACCAGAGCGATTTGACCTGTCCGTTATCTTTTCAGTATTTGATAGAGTAGTGCGCTGTCAATTACAGTAATATGGCACAAAAGCATGTGACCGGAGCGCTTTTGACCTATCCGTATCTCCATCGTGGTTTGGTTGTTGGTCTCTTGGATCATGTAGATGGTGGGTGAGAAGATGAGAGGTGGGCAATAATGCAAATGATGTTTGGAATTCTTGGAATCGTGAGTGACGATCGGATTTGTTAGGATGTTCCAGGGTTCTGACTCTCCTGCTGCCGTAGGTAGTATTCTGCACGTTAACGCTCGAGGTTTCATCAAAACATGACCTTATCTACTAGGAAGACCGTTATTTGCATAATATAGCAAAAGGTCACGATTTGATGAAAGCTCGAGCTTTATCGTGTAGAAAACTTCGCCGGCTGCAACCATTCGAGTAGTAATATCCCAATCTGCTACGGCCGAGGAAAAAGTCCTCGAAAGCCGAAAAACTTTACCTTCCAAATCACTTTTTCTCGATCAAACACCACAGACGACCGCTTGGAGTAGACTAATGAAGTTAGAGGTCCCATTAGCGAGTTCTTGCTGCATAGGAAGAAGATCACTAGAGAGGAGCTACGCCAAATTGTTTTGGCTTTGTTATAATATTATGCATCCCAAATGACACAGTTCTACCCAGTACACCCTAAATGTTTTTTTGATCTACTGTCTCCCTCATTTTTCGAACTATTCCGTCGTTTCTCTGACCTCGACTCTTGATTCGGTATATGTTTCAACTTGCATCTTTAGTGTAGTGGTATTATGTGCAGCCCATCATTTAGCTGTATCCAGGCTCGACTCACTTCAGTCAAAGATCTCAAAGAGGTGACGCAAAACTATCTATTAAGGCTTCCACATCCATAACCAACAGAAGCCATCCTGCTCCCTTCTTCACTTCCAGAGCGCATGAAGAAGCCCCAGTTAAGGCCATCCCAAGAAGTGGTCGTTAATTCCCGAACACCCCCTTCTTCACACTTTTCCCTTCGGGACCTAAGCCCTTGCTTGTTCTAGATACCGTAATCGTCTCCAATTGTTTCTTCTTCTTCTTCCCCGGGGTCATTTAAGCCCTGAGGGGACCCTGAAAAGGCTTGTAATGAGGCACAATCGATAGTAGCGGCATGAGAGTAGAGCGAGAATGGCATAGTGGAGAGGGAGAGAGGAAGAGGAGGGGGGGGGGTAGACTGAGAGGAGGCATTTTCGGATGGCCCAACATGGCCCCATGCCTCAGGGCTTAGTTGCACGTCCGCTGAATCCTATAGTGCCATGCCTCTCTCTCTCGCTCTGCAATCGAGCCCTTTTGTCTTCTTGAGGAGATGCTTCTCAGTCTTCATTGTTCTTTTATGTCTCCGAAGTCTCGCAATAATTATCCCATCCAAGCTTTACGTACACGTTTCCGGCAGGAAAGAGTGTTCCGATTGATTTTTCTTCCTCTTCTATGCGTTTCGGACTTACATAAACATTCTCAGCTTTCCGTAGAAGGCACCTCGTGCGCACGAAACTTTCTCAGTCTTGTGTATTCGGGCCTTTATAAGGAGAAGCTGAGAACGAGAGAATCCCCCCATATCTCTCGCATACTTTCATTCTCCATTCTTCGTTGTCGAATACTTGATGAATGTTCGCTTCGTGTTTAATGAGTCTTCGAGTATGAACCTTCTCGCAAGTTTGTTTGCCGAAATCTTTCTCGTTTCCCCATGATACTCGTCTAAATTCCACGCCCTTTAAGGTAAGGTATACTTTTCTGGGGAAATTTTTCTGCCCTTTTAAATGCCTAATCGTCCGAACGAGACTTTAGTGCGGAAGAGACGAATTAACATAAAATGGTTGTACTTTCAAGGAATAGGAAAGAAGAAGCCAAATTTGTGCGACTATAGTGAGATGAACGCGCTCCCCCATAAATGCAATTGAAAATGCTTGGAATCCCAGAGGATATCGGGAATTGTTGACCCAGCTGGAAGCATTCCGTAGACATGGATTTTTTTATATATCTCTGCTGCAAACGGCGGTCAATTTGATTCTCTGACGGGCTATTTTTCAATTCCTTTTCTGAGATTTTGAGTAGTGACCTGATGTGTTGTGTGAAAGATTTGAGGATCTAAATTCAGACCCAGTCTTCAACCCGTAGAACCGGGGAAATTGAGCTGTTATTTCCGCCTAAAAGTGCCGAAATATGGTCTAAAACGGTGGTAAAGTGCATTTTTCAGTCGCCTAATCTCTGCGGGGCCGTTGTAGGTAGTACAATCTGTAGTAACAATCGCTCAGCTAGAATTGGACGAATGGGAAATGCACTGATATTTAAACCCCAGTGAGCACTGCTGCTTCTGCATAGTTGTTCACATGACACCTCAACTTCATTCAAGCGTGAGAATTCACTGTCTGGTGAAAAGACTTTAGACTTTCGCTATTGTGACAGACTCGTAAATACAGTAATATTCATTTCTACCAGTAGTAGTCCGTATATTTTTTACCCCATACGAGTCTGCAGGGTGGAAAACCAGACACCTACGCCACAATGATAGCTTTTTTCTCAGCATGCTGACGTAAATGCGTATGCTCAGAATAAGAGGATGGCTTGTTTGTGCCACGCGAAACAATCATCAATTCGCTTGCGAGCACGGCGATTTATGGCCATTTCTCGTTCTCTTTCGCCAACTGGCGAGGCAAATGCCCTCAGGGAATGTTTATGCATCAGTCGAGCTCTTGAAGCTGGGCACCTTGCCGAGAGAGCTTCATGATCTGTGCTTCGTCTGATGTTCTTGGAAAATGAACACTCGACGTTTCTGGCTCTTAGGGGGGTTATAAATCGGAAATTTGTAGTCATTATTCTCCGCAGCGCTGTTATCTCACACCCTGATAGATAATGAAGACAAATTTTCCGATTTGGAACTCTTCACGGAAATAGTAAGATAGGAAGGCTTTGCGAGCTATATCATTACCAAGTTATGTTGTCACATTTCCCCTTGCTTCATTATTCCCGTTCCCCATCTTTGAGCTCCAAAGAAGCAGATGAAGAAGAAGTGAGTGAGAGTGAGCAGTGAGAGTGTTGTTTTCATTCTGCGCTACACAATCGCGAACAAAGGCCGTGTCGCACACGACGCAGTAGTTTTCGCCTTATTTTGCCGCTCGCGTCACCCGAACCAGAGACCGCACAAGGCTTACAAGTAGCTTCGTTTACACGAGTTACTCAAAATAATAATTTTCAAAATGAACTCGACAGACGTCTCAATAGTCTAAGTAACTTCGTTTATTCAGTAATTTATTTATAGGTACATATGTTAGTCGTAACTTCATGTAACAGTTTCAGTAACTTTTGTGCAATTGTCATTGGTCTAATCTCCGCAGAGCTGTTATCTATCACGTGGGAGGGATAGCAGCTCCGTGGAGATTATACGAATGATAGTTGCACAAAAGTCACTGATAGCGACACCCTATGTAGTAGCAACAGTTCGCTTGGTCATAAGAATTTCTTTGTTATAATGAGATCAGTACAGTTGTCAATCGCAAGTAATTGACTTACAAGTAACAACAGTGTTTACTTCTTTCTTGAATGATAATCTACGACACTTTGTTCTGTCGGGAAGAAAGTTTTTACGTAACTTTCCACATGTGCCCCCAAACTAGGGAACGCCGTATGGAGCTTCCAACCTCCCCAGTCTCTTCCGCGCGGTCATCTATCGAGACGACCGCTCCGACGATATTGGGGAGGTTAGAATTTACATAATGCATTCCCTACTTCAAACGTATGCGAAGGAACGCTAACCTCATCCCCTCCCCGGCGTTGGTCCCCCTCGAATGACATCAAACGCATGTCCTCTTGAGAAAAATCGAATTTTCTCTGTTGTTTATGTTCGCGGCAGAGTCTTCGAGTCTTCATCCCCTCCTAAGCCCTCTGAAACTCCCCAGAAAGATGAAACCAGAAGATACTAAAGATCGGCCTCGATGATAACTCCTTCTGCATGTTATACTCATTGTCACTCCTCCCCTGAAGTCTCTGGGGGCTGAGAAGGGACTGGGGTTACTGAGAATGAATCGGTAAATTTACCGTACATCTTCTCGGCAGCGCGGTTGTCTCACCTCATGATAGACAATCGCGTTACTGGGAAGAAGGAATATGTAGTAGATGAGAGTTCCGCAGAGATTCGACAAACGAGAAACGCACATTGTAACCCTTTTATATAGAATCGCAATGGTGCTGTGATGTCAGATAGGGAGTTCCTAAATCCTAAATACACAGAGATGGAAAGTTGCTTTATTACTGTTCCAGTGGGCGATGCATGATTGACATAGAGAACCATTCGGGAAGAGGAGAAAGAGAGTAAGAGAGTGAGTGTCCCTCTAGTCATATTACATCAATCATTCGTCCTTCTTTGATTGTTCCATGTTGCGTCTACTATTCATGTTGAATCATCATCATTATGGCTCTTCTTTCAATCTCAATAAGTATATTTTTTTCAATTCCCTGAATTTTCTTGCTAAACGTGACATTTACGCTGCAAGGGTGAAACCGCCTTTATATGCTGGTGTATTTCTCCGTTTCTCCATTATGGCGCAAATATCCGTGGTGCTCGTTTCTTTCGCCTCTGTGTTGCTCGGCGACTGCTCAGCTCTTATTGTCAGGAGCAACGATAAAGAGTGGCTCGTTTCAGGTATAAACTAGTGGTCGAGGTCGGTGCATGACAGCGGCTGCAGCTACGCCACTTACTATTTTGTGTAAGTTATTGTTATCGATTAATGACGTCAGAATGAACAAGCACTATCATGCACAGCTCCTTTATGTGCAAGGCCATGCTAACAGCCTGTCAGGGGCCTCAAGAATTCATACTCAATCATATTTGAAAAAAAGCATATTATATGTACGGATAGACAGGCGGATATGGACAATAAATTACGCAATCCACTTTCATCACGAGATTTACTCCTCTATCATTAGAGGCAGCGGCAATGGAGTGGAATGAACGTCGCTCTCTATTATTTCAGTACATTTTCCTTGGCAATTCCGCTCCTGCAACGTCTTTTGAACGAACGCCGATGCAAAGAGCCCCATTGTCTTTAGGACTCTCGAAATGGGACGATGTATGAATTCTAGAGGCCCCTGAGAGGCCATTTGCACATAAAGGAGCCGCGCTTGGTCGTCATAGGAAAATGCATCCAAGAGAATCGAGCTCTTTCAAAGTGCGCCTACTTCCGCGTTCGTAAACAAGATTCAGTCCCCCCCCCCAATCTGACATTTACCAAATTACAGAAATGGGCGGCACGCTGTCGTCGCCGCTCGGCTCGCGTCCGCACCACCACCCACACCACGGAGGTGAGAGAGCATTAGATGATGAGAGACGCGAGAGAAGCCAGACAGAAGGTAAAGTGTTAAATTAAGGCCACCACCACCACAACCACCACCTACCACAGTCGACGTCCGTGTGCAATCATTTGTTCTCGCCACCCGGTATTTTTTCTAGGCCGTTGATTTAAATGTTCCGCCAGTTCAACGACCATGACGGACTGTTGTATTATTTCAGAGAGCACGGCATTGTATCTCTCGTCCACGCGGACCAGCAATGCTTCAAATGGCTGGCCGACGAATTGGCAGAGGAAAAATGTGCATCCGGAGGAAAGGAAAATAGCACTGTCGAATGGTGAGTGAATGGACGTTTGCGCAGAATTGGGTAAAAATGAAAATATCACCATTAGGGCGCAAATGATTAATTGTTAGAGTCAAGTATTATATTTGAAAAGAAGTTAAATCAGCTTGGGAAAGTAGGGAGTGAGTAAGCGCGCTCGGTTTATAGTCATGCAATCCAAATGGCAAACAGATCGACTGACAGATTTTATGGACTCTCTTCTTCCCTTCTTCAGCGCTCTTCTCGTTAGCTTTACTGTGCAGTATTGTGAAACCATGTATTGCGAAATTGCTGGAATGCATTGCTTACCGGTTTCATTACTTATTGAGAGAGCGTTCTCATTTTCAGGCGAAGTGATACACAGCAATCACTCGAGAGCCTCGTTCATTTCGCCTCCGACCAGGTTTGTTCTTGAAAATAGGTATATTTTAAAATTTATATTTGCTAATTGCATATTTCAGGAGGGAACTGCCTTATACGTCTCTGTCGCTGAATCTCGATACGAATTCGAACTATGCGGGATTCACACCCCGTTCAGGCACCGTCATTCCTAACCTCTACTCACTGGCAAAGGAGGTGCAATTTTAATTTCATTTCATTTTCCCCTGCTAGATTATTCACCAAGCAGCGTGGGAAACAGTCAAGCTGCACTGATTTGGTGGCCAGTTTTCATCAAAATTCACAACGGAGCCATGGAATTTGCCTCCATATTTGGACAAATAAGCCGTAAATTGATGGCCAATCTCTCCACATTATTTATTATTTGGCGAAAGTGCACTAGACGCGGTTGTGATTCACTTCATTTTCAATTTCGTTTATCTCCAGGACGATCGTTGTATGAGTGTCCGTTCTTCCACCCGACAGCGACACGATTTCGCCAATAACAATTTCGTCTCACCGCCGACCAGCAACGTCGCCACCCCGCTCTCCCCGACTCATCAACCACTGCCAACGTGAGAACAACACCAAACCGATGTAGTCTAGTGGTTATGATTTGCGGCTCTCACCCGCAAGGCCCGTGTTCGATTCCCGGCATCGGAGCAAATCTTTTGCAGGCGAACGCTTATCTCTGACATTCCGGAGAAGGAGCTGCGAGCAGTGAAAGTCGATCGAATTTCGTCGCCACATGAACCGTCTGTGCACGCGTCTCTCGAGGTTGACTGTTTGGTTGAAGTTTGTTCTTTGAACTTTGTAGTTTGAGGTCCGGAGACGAACCGTGCTGCATGCGAACACTTCCGACTTGCTGCGAGGACTGGGGCGATTCGTGCAAAAGAAGGCAAAGGTGAGACTACAAAAGATCAAAGATCAAAGTACAAAACCGTCTTAAGATCGACAACATCGACGCTGCGCATGTAGTAATGTGGATGCGTGCTGTCGATCGGAGCTTGCTGCTTCAGGTTTGTAGTTTGTAGTCTTTCGATTTGGCTTTTGTCGTATGTTACCGGAATCATGAGAGCGTATTTACCATAACAATGCAATAGACAGGTGCAAACGGTATGAGACTGTGCCTTTTGCATTATTTCAAGAAATATTCCTGGTAGCAGATGGCATTCTTCCTTCTGTTCCCTCGGAAAGATTGTCATGACAAAATAACAGGCTCTACAAAAAAACTGTCAAAGAAACTGTCATTTGTCAATCTAACAGTTTCAGTAACAGATGTTTCCGTGTTTACACATTTGTCAGTCTGCGATGCGTAAGAGTGCTGGTCCTCGTCAAAACGGGGCAGATTTGGCCGAGATAACAGGCTGTTTCCCATCCATGCCAGAGCCATTCGTGATTTCCTCTGGGACCGCTTTAGAGAAGATGACGACAAAGCCATGGAGATATATGAAGGGAAAGAGTCAGGGAACAACCGTGGCGTCGGGGCATTCCTACTTTAATCAGTCTCGAATAAAGTGGGCTAGACGGGGAAATGGTCGATCAACGCATTTTCATTTTCTTCTCTGACAGCGAGAAAATAATGAAAAAGTGAGTGAAATGGGAAATTCAGCCTATTTCATCACTCCGAGCAACGATCTCTGTCTGAGTAGTGCAGAAATAGTTCGAGGACAATATGTGGTACTGTAATTGTAAAGTGAGATATACAATTGGCTTTGGAGTTGTATTTATTGGCGAAGCAAGTCCTAAAAAGCTGGCGTCATGAACGGAGATTTCATAAGATAATTGGGCATCACCGGAAGATCGAGTCGTTCGGGGCATGATGACGATCTCTCGGGAGTTTCAACGCACGAGCACGCATTTTAATTATGGCCTTTTCATTAGAGCAGAGGAGCGCCCGGGCAAACCAGGCACTTGTGCGGAGCAGCTCATTTTCCTTTCGTGATGCTCGCTTGGGCAGATTGCGTGCGGGACCCATGCGAGCACTCTTGTATTTACGCTTGTCGAGCGAATCAGAGGCACTTTTGGCGTCACTATGCTCCCTATCTCGAGGATCATTTCTCAGAGGTTGTTGGTAATATTTTAAGATAACCACTCTGAAGAGAGCGAATACGGCCCGAACTTCATGCTCTGCGCCATGTCCCCTTATGTTTCTATGAAATATTATGACGTGGGGGTGGTGAGAGACCAGTGGAAGTGAAGAGACGGAAAGAAGCAGCAGGTTGTGCTCGCCAAAACATTTCTATTCATTATTTTTGAGCTCAACGTCAGAGTAATTTTTGTTTGAAAGAAAGAAACGGCTAAGAAAAGAAGTAATTGGAAAAAAGTCATCCGAGCAGCGGCGGATGTCGTTGAAAAAGCAGCGAAAACATGCTTCCGTCACGAGAGGCATTGTAGATGGGGAATTAAAAACCCCCCGCTAAATGGCTCCCTTATCCGGAAGGCTCTTACAATTAGAAGTGAGGCATATTACTCAGCCGTCATCACTCGACGCATGCTCGTTAGTCGTAATGACTACTGCTCAGTCATACATAACGAGAGTGAGTGAGTCTCCTGAATGACGGATCCGGATCCGGATGAGAGTATGCGAGGACCGAAATAAGAGTGACGGAGAACGCATATGCAGGAGATGAGGAAGCTATTAGGGACCTATGTACGCGTATGCGTAATAGCTGGTGCGGATTTCCGAATTGAGCGGGACACATTATACTTTTTGGAGCAGATGATGATTTGTAATGATAATTGACGACGGAATCCAACCCTTGATGGACATTAGAGATTATGTTCATATTTATTGTTGGTGGTCGAGAGCCGACGAACGCGTCAGTAATTGAGAGAAATTGAGTTCCGAAATGACTCCGTGACATTTCATGAGTGAACACGTGAACACAAAAATAAAACCAAAAATTACATGTTTTCCAGTTTTCCACATATCAAAGAACGGATTTATTGTCAATAAAGAATAGAGCAATAGTTTGTGCGATATTTTAATAGTTTAAAAATGTTATTTGAATTATTACAGGGCTGGCAGGACATCGCTTTTATCAATCCGGCCAACCTCGTCTTCGTCTTCCTTCTACTGCGGGCGGTGGATGAGGACGATGAGTGCTTGGAGGTATTTAAAAAAGACAAAATATCACTATTAAAATATTAAATAACCCTATCACGCAATGTCCATAATGCGTCATTTTTAATCCTTCTTATTCCCTCAGCTGTTGAAATTTTAGGAAAAAATGATAGGCCTTATGCATATAATATAACTGAACTTCGTGCTGTTTGTTGAAGAAGTCGCCTCAGGGTTGGGGATGGCGTGAAATTTGCCGTTTCACGCCCTTAATGCGGGATGACCAAACAAATGGTTTCAGAGCACGGAAGGCATCCATCAGTGGGTGCTGACTTGTCTCTACGTCGCCTACTCCTACATGGGCAACGAGATCTCCTACCCACTTAAGCCATTTCTGGTGCAGAAGGTTGGTCAGGTTTGGGGAACAACGTTTTTTTCATTCAATCGCCATAATAAAGAAGTTGAGAGAAATTCATGTGAAAGTGCTCGGGATAGTATGGGCTTCGTTGAGCAGTCCGAAAGCTTGTTTTAATTCTTCGCTTCATCTCTTCCTCGCCCCCATACAATAATTTTCAGTACAAGACGCATTTTGTGCGCATGTGATGTTGACAACAATGAAAATGAGAGATCAAGGAAACAAAGATGCCGGAGTAAATTCAGAGAAACGCTCTCCCTCTCTCGCGCATGTAAATCATTTCAAAGTTTGTGTCAGACAGAGGAAGAGCACAAATGCGATTTCCTACATGCTTGCACTAACACTCAGGCGCACTTGAAGAATTTCTATTGAAGGGCAAAGAATGACGAAGGCCAGGGAATGTGCGCAAAAGATTGAGATTGCGAAATCATGGTTTAAACAAACATTAATATTTAAAAATTGCAGGATCGTCCTGATTTCTGGTCCAAGTGCATCTCGCTCACGCTATCGATGAGCTCCGATATGCTGAGGCTCAACTCGTCATCATCCTTCTTCTCCCAGATCTTCGCTGACCTTAAACGTTATGCTGCGGACCCTTGATGTCTATGAAATGAAAAAAAATTAAGTTTTAGCATGAAATTCACTGTAGAGTACACTGCATTCTGTTCAAAATCGCTGTATTATTGTAGAGTATGCATAGAACTATTCTTCGAAATGTTTTTGAGTTTAAAGTTTTTTTTGGTGCCTTCCCGCGGGTTGTGTTCATTTTTATGAATCGCGAATCTCAGCAGCTTGTAGCTAAAACAAATGATCTCGGTCCGACATTCTAGTCAAAACGTGCCCTAGTCGAAGATTGACCTCATCATTCCATAAAAATGACATAGTCGATCTCTGTGTGCCCCCCCCCTGGCTCGTCCTTTCTTGCCCTTTCCACATTCACATTGCTCAAGTTCTTTCATTCCGATGGTTTTTCCCGCCAGCCAATTCGTATTTTATTGTTTCGAATATCGTATTCCTTCTGGTAAAGTAGCTGTTTAAACAGATTTTTTAAAAATATTTTCTTTCGCTTCGATCACCCCGTTGCCTCGACGAATATTTCTTTCCACTACATCTTTCCGCAGCCCGAGCCGAGCGCTTTATTGCCAATAAAAATTGATTAACATTTATTGTCCACACCACTTCAGACAAGAAGACAAACGCTTTAAAGAAACAGGAATTTCCACAACCGATCGAGAATGACATTGAGGTAAGCAAGTTGACACAGCGTCCGGCCAAGAGCTAAAATCGTTCCGATAGATTTAAATGGGAGGCAAACTTGTGGTGGTGTTGTTGTGAGTGCATTTTAGGAGGCCGACGTTTAGGAAATTTCATCCAGACCGAAATTTTTTGTTTACTTCTCGAAATCTGCTTTTCGCGATTATCACGTCGGTTTTAAACTTTGTTTGTGCTTGAGGATCGTAGGGTTCACGATTTAGCTTCGGTTCGATAAAATTAGCGCAAAGTAGTGTGTAAGAGCGATTTTTCAGAATGGGGGACCCGATGTTGCCGTCACAGACGGTAACCTCGACGTCCCTTCCTCCGTTATCGCTGCCACCGATATCACTACCGCCATCAACATGTAAACTATTTTAATAAGTTTAAATCCAATTAATTTAGCATTGTTTGAATTACATTCGAAACATTTGAATCGGTGAAAAATATTTTTGAATAATACTAACGATTATGTTTGAATTAAAACTGCATTAATAGACCCTAGATATTTCTAACATCGTTTTAATAAGGTGCTTTAATTTTAGATTTACAATTTCGCAAAATTGCCGCATTTTGAACGTTTTCGCGCCGTAACAAAAAATCATATAAAAATGCAATGTAGTGTTTACAATATCACTAAAATGGAACTAAGTTTTTATTCGTAATTTATGATGTATTTTTAGTGGGACGGTTACCATCCATCTCCACGCTGTCTCCTATGGTCAGCCCGTACCCGTCGCCCTCGCTTCATTCACCCTCATTTCACCATTCACCAATGTCTTCCATATCCCCAATGTGCGATCCATCCAGAATGGCCATCTCGTCGTACAACAGGTTGGGAAATAAATCTGTGTGTGTACTGAAATGTAAACTGTTTGTTTTGTTTTACGCTATTGAAGTAACATATGTGCTTTAGTGTTTCCATGAATCATGTGGTGAACAACGGCAACGGCTCTTACAATGGAACAACTGCGGCAAGTCCAACACCAGTCGTTGGATTGTTAATGGAGGGTGAACAATATTCAATTTGTATTGGATTACGTCATTTCGCACAGTATTCACATGCTATTTCACATTATTTATTTTGCAGGGAAGATGAAACCTCCACCAAAAAAGAGAACTCGACCGAAAAAGCCGAAAGTGGAGGAAAAAGTATAATTTTTGCTTATCCTACTGGATTGTTTGTTTTGCTCTTGTGTGTTGTGGTTTTATAGCTTACAACTATGTAGTGCGAAAATGATGTGAACCAATTGTAGGAGCAGCAATTACCAGCGTATGCCAATGCCCAAGTCCCATCAACTTCTAATGGTATGAGCATCCGTTTCCTCGAACTGACATAACAAAATTCATATGCATTAATATATATTTTTACAGGCACTCATTCATCGGCGGCACAGCTTTTGTCAACTCTGTCGAACGATGTTCAACAATCGGTACGAACACGATTATCGTTTCTGTACATTGTTATTGGCTCATTACTAATGAGTCATTAGTCGTTTATAGGCACAAATTACGACGTTTTGTTCAATAAAATTTGAGTTACAGTTGAAACCCCTCATGAACGGTGGGTCATCACACGCCGGACCAGAGCGCAAGCTGAGGCCAAGGTCCACGCCGCTCAAGAAAAAAGGTATCATGCTAATTTCTCGTTGTATTTTGTTAACAAATAAGTATCTAACAAAGTTGAATCGTACAAGAAATGTCATCATGACAGTATTATCAGCTCCAACGTCGGCTCCCTTGGGAACACAATTACCACCGTCGATTGAGTCTTTTGAACAAGGTTCAGTATTCTGTCCGTATAGACATCTTTATGTTTGTTTATCGTCATATCGCTCATGATGACCACGATCTTTGCTTGTAGGCTGGAATCCAAGCTCCACAGAAGCATTCACACCGTCGATGCTTAACGGGCCTCTGTCGGTGGACGTTGTGGCGACGCCACCAAGCGTGGAAGGTATGCGACATGTTTCGTTTCTTGCGAAAACATCTTTGCTTCAGCGCTTTATTAAGTAATTTATATATTAAGCACATTCACCGTTGCTGCACCGGGCGTTGTCTGCCGGTCCGCCCTCGAATGGACCTTACCCTTCGATGCACTCACCGCATTCCGCACCTGCATCGTGTCAACCGCAACAGGTATCATATTGGACACCACTGCACAATACTCTAGATTAAAATTGCACCGGGCTTCTGGTCTTGTCAAATCGTTCCTAATATTGCTTCATTGTTCTTTATGTATTATTTCAATTTCCAAGTAATTATGGA
The DNA here is from genome assembly GCA_014805445.1 of Diplogasteroides magnus. NCBI lineage: Eukaryota > Metazoa > Nematoda > Chromadorea > Rhabditida > Diplogasteroididae > Diplogasteroides > Diplogasteroides magnus. Next base: position 26,130 of record JACMIF010000846.1, read on the forward strand.
AATATCTCGTTTTCAGCAGTCGGCGTGCTTGCCAACCCATGAGAATGGTGTGGAGAAGAATGTAGACGTGGTAATTTAAATTTTGTATTATACCGCAGACCATCGGCCCATCTCTCGGAATGGAAATTAGAAATATTTATAGTTACAGTACTCGCAACCGTCCACGTCCGTAAAACCACAAGAACTGCCACCAAAAAGGTCTCCGCGTGAAAGGTCTTCTCAACCAAAGAAACCACCGAATGAGCTTGAACCAGAGATCGTGGAACTGTCTCCGCCGCCGAAAAAGGTGGTAGATCGTGACAGTTTAGTTCATTTTCAAATGAACATTTTTCAGACAAGGCTAACCGCAGCGGCGTTGAGCCATGACGTGGTGGAGGTTCAGCCGCAACAAAAGCATCATGCAGCCCCTGCAGCCATTTGTCCAATGCGGACACCGGCCGGAACGAGGCTCCCACTCGCGTCCCAATCGACGGAAACTACACCACCCAAGCGCTCATCAGCGAGGATCGCTGCAAGTGCTGAGAAGCAGAAAAGCCCGACGGAAGCGATGACAGCAGCAACTACAGCGAAGATGTCGACGAGGCAAGAACTAGGCATTATAGAACGGTAAAGAAGCATTTTTGATTCGTTTATTCACCGCGGAACAATTCTCTACGCTCGATAGAAAAGGGCTCCGCAGAGATTAGACGAACGAGAAATAATTATTGAGAAAACTAGTAAGCACATGGGACGGTTCAAAGGGCACTTGTCTAATAAATGGCCCACACCCCGTTTCAAAGGGTTTGACTGCAGTTGAACATTTTAGCATATTCCAGCTAACCTGACTGTCCAAGAACTGAACAAGTATCCCATTGAACCTTTTTGCAAATGGAACGGAGCCAAGTACAGCCGAGAACTTCTGTAAACCAAAAACAAACAAAAGGCAACGCAAATTCGAATAAAAATAGGAAAATAAGTAGAATCGAGAAAAAAAACCGCAGACTCGTGTCGAGCCGGCAATGAGAATAATAATCATACCGTAGGCTGGTGCAATTTATGATTACACTGTAATCAGTCAATTTGCAATCAGTGTTCATTACGCGAATTTTCATTATCCTTCTTCTTCTTCTTAATGTTATTTTGATCATGTGTTTATATACTTTGATGTTTTAGATCGACGGCCCGCTCCTCTGTGCCCAAGATGGAGGAGGAGATGGCAGATGCTGTTGAAGTGCAGCCTGCAGTGGCAGAACCGCATCCTGTAACCGATCAGCCAATGACGATGGAAGAGAACATACAGAATCGAGTCAAGCTCATGACCCATCTCATCGAGCAACGGGAACTGGTACGCAATTTATGGGCGAAATGCATATTATACCCAGTGTAACAATGATACTCTGCTTGAACAGTATTGACTCGGTGTTTTCATTAATTAGATGACGGAAAAATGTACTTCTGCTTGCTTTCTCAATCCTAATTCTTCGATTTGGCTGTGGTTCCCAGCTGATCAAATCGGCGATCGTGACAGCCATTTTTGAAACGAACAGCATGTAAAGGAGCGTTTATTTCAGCAAGGAAGACCTCTGACTGAGGAGCAAATGCGGGAAGCAATGAAGATTGCGCATGTCAGTTTATTTTTGATAGTTTTTTGACAATTTACGAATGTTACTTTGGTAATTTTGGTTGTTCTTGCAATGTAATCATTTTGTTCAGGTGAAAGTGCCGAATCTCGTCCTTGTGCCAACACATCCGGATCAGATGAGGAACCTGGCTGTTGGACAGGTAATAGGGGTCTTCATAGTTCAAATAGTACATGCGGGGAGGGTCGATGCTGGGGTGGGTTAGGAACACCAAATGTTCAAGTTGAAAGTCGAGTTGGGTTCATAAAATTGTTGATAAGCTCACCAGAAGCCGGGTTGGGTACAGCCAATTTTTAGAGTCAATGCCGGATTGGGGTACATGTTTTAGACCCTCCTTTTGAACTATGAGGGTCTTACTAGTTGGTTGTTTGAGCCTTGGTTTCGATTAGACCCGCGAACTACAGTATTACTCAATCCTCGATTTTTAATCTCGTCAATTGTAATATTTTCAGTTTGTGAACATGCCAAACGGGCGCGCGATGGTCTACGAAATAAATGGAGAGAAGAAGCTGGTGGGTTATTATCTCTCAAATTCCGTCCTTATTTTATTTACTTAATTTGTTTTGCAGTTCTACTGTGCTCCAAAGGAGGAGGCAGCGGCGCCGGTGCGAAGACGATCCTCGACGAAGGATGTTGGACTGCTACAGGTATACTGTAATTATTGATTACGGTATCTTTCGCTTCCGTATTTCTGGGATACTGTAACTGCGTTTTTGAGTAAAATTCGCTGTGAAATATTCAAGAATATTGGCTTTTCAGGTGGCCCCGAATGCACGCGCAAGGGATTTACCAGGTGATTTTTATGACATTTTAAAATAAATTGCAATGTGACCTAGTTGATGGCAGGGTTAACTGGGATACTGTAATATCTGTAATAAATGAATACATATTCAGGTCCGTCAACCTCGACCGCCGGCGTGCGATCTCAGTACAGGGAGGAGATGAAGAAGGAACGTGTGAAGAAGAAAGTGCTCGGTTGGTCGATGTTTACCTTCTTTGGATACATTTTGGAAATTGCTTCTTTCGAGGAATTAATTTTTTCTGCATATTGTCTAGTAGATTATAGCAAATGAGACACGTAAGTTTTGGATATGCAAACATAGCATTTTTATCCCGCTGTAGGCTCATGATATCGGATCAAACTGCAAACGTTTACCTTATTGGGCTATATTCTAAATAAATACGGGTCTTTGGTGAAATTGTTTACGGGCTTCGTTAATGTTAATCAAGTAAGTAAAAAATTGCATTTTTAGCCCGCCGTAGACTCGTGATATCGGATGTGACCCGGAAGGCTGCAATGAAGCTGTCCGCAGCACACGATGAGAGCATGGCCAACAATAAGACACAGTACAGGAAGGCGAAACGACGATTCAGGCACCTGGTCTATGTGAGTATTTCAATGTCTTCACGATAGATCAATCTCTGGAGTTTGTACTTAAACGTAACTGAGCGAAATTTGAACGTAGCTCAGTACAGCTTGTCAAACTTTCACTCCGTTTTCCCGAGTTCCCCCACTTTTGCTAAGAGTAAGTTTCCCCGAGGTTTAGCAATATTCCTCAGTTTATTCGAGTTTTGCTCATTTTTCCGTAGCAGTTGCCATCACTTCAGCAATTCCCCTCGAGTTTCTCATTTTTATAGAGGTATGCCCAAGTGAAATCACCAGGGATCCCGCTTTGTCCTAAGATTATCAATTCATCGCCCGTCTTCATTCATACAACCATAATCATTTTGAACTATCGTCTTCGCCGTGTTTGCGTTTCGGTAGTGACATAAGTTGATTCGGTAGGGCACACGATATCAGTGTAGCCTGATTAAAAGGACATTGACAGTGGTCTATGATAGTCGGTGACATCTCTCTGGATTCGCATGCTTCCTAAGCTTTATAACTCCATGAGTGAGGCCACATCGTCAACCTCATTCTGAATGAATCACATTTCGAATGATTTAGGAGAACGAGTGTTACGCGACGGAGCTGCGCGGCCTGAACAGAGAACTTCTTCGGCTAGCACGTGACAAGGACTTCCTACTGGACAGACTCGCTGGTTACGAGGCACCAGATGTAAGTGTTTTATTTATTCTTTCTATTAGGTTGTAAAGAAAGTCTTGGTACATTAAAAAAAAACTCATCTATCTTTATGTTGAGAAGCTGCACATTTTCAAAGTATGTGGTTATGTATAGTAGGCAGGCATGCCATTCTGGCACAAAATATGTGGGACTGCATGCATTATGTTTCTGGAGTTATGGCAAACAGGATCAGTTTGACCACTTCGCAGCTCGTCAACATCGGATTTCTCGGTTTTTCCCGGACTTTCGAGCAAAGCATATATGCTTACTAGTGGGTTATATTGAGGGTGGGGACTGTCTTCACCATATCCTAGAAGGGCTTTTAATTCTCTGCTACGACTACGAAGTTCTGATGGAAAAGTTAAAAACAGTCAAATGGGTGATACTTTTAGCAATAAATGTACAGTTTGGCGGAAAGGAAACGATATCAAACGAAATGGGCTCAGGTTAATGTCCTACTCTTGTACTGTCCATTACCAATAATAATTATGAAAGTCGACACGTGAGAACACAAATAAAAATATAAATACATTTTTCGTGAAAACTGGTAATGTGCTGGTCGGGACCAGTTTTGATTTTCTTGAAAGTGCATTCATTATGTCCTTTAAAACGAAGTGGCCGTATGACTTGGCAGTTAATTATAATAAGGGAGACGAGTACTACATATAGCGCATACGTGTTCCTTGAACCGTTTACTATATGAAAGGAACGAGAAAAGATTTGCAAGAATTCGCCGTTTTTTAAAAATTGGCAAATATTCTTACCGATGCTACCTGAATATGGCATTTAGAGCTCTAATCGAATGTGGATCTATAATCTACTGGTACTACACAAGTTGCTTCCGAAATATGATTGAACA
>JACMIF010000847.1:0-12893 GCA_014805445.1 Diplogasteroides magnus
AGAGTACACTACACAGGCTGTAGCGCTTACGCTCGGACGGACGGGCGCAGCGCTGCCGCAGCTCTGAAGCAGCAGCTGTGCGCTGGCAGAACGCAGGGCTGTCGCAGCCCTGCGCCCCAGCTGCGGCAGCGCTGCGTAGGGGCTGCGTTTGTGCTGCTTGTGAACTGCGAGGTAACTGCGTTGTGGCTGTTGGCTATTCTTATTTCCAAGCATCGACAAAATGGAGGGCAGTTGCCGCCTTTGGATTACAGTGCTGTTAGGGATAGGCATGTGCGAGCTGTTAGGGTGCAGCTATGCACCGCAGTTGCTGAACTGCTGTGATTGTGCAACCATTGCGGTTCAGATAGTGGATAAGGAATATCCCTATTGGAAGGTTGTGTGATGAAAAAATATGCAAAAAGTCAAAACAACATGGGGACAGCTTCTATAGCGCTCCCTGTATCACTTTAGTGCTTCTACGACCCTCCTATCACAGAGATACACATATGGGACTTGAACCACCGTCGTCTGCTTCGTAGATGCCGCCTCCTTCCATTGAGCTATGCTTGCGCGTGTGGTCAGAGCGCTATTGCTCAACTAAGTACAAGATCTGCTCCTTCGACGCGCAGCTGCATCGCAGCTGTAACGCAGCCCTGCGATTCAGCTGCGATGGAGCTGCGAGCTGCGACTTGAATGCGAATGGCCTGCGCGAGAAGATGATTCTTCCGCAGCTCGTTCGCGAGCTGCGCACAGCTCGCGAACAGGCTGCGTTATGGCTGTGATGTAGCTGCGAGCTTGCGGCAGCGCTGCGCCCGTTTATCCGAGTACAGTGGTTTCGTTTCGTTTTACCACACCAGTGATTTCGTTTTAGCACGTCCATAAAAGTTTCTCACGGTGCGCTTACAGTATTAATATAAAAATATCTAATCGATAAATTGCCTTCCGAATAATAATTTTGAAACTCTTAGCGCGATTTCACCTGCGATAAGTTATGTTTTGCAGTCACGTGCGTTTACCACATACAGCTAAGACGGCCACACTTTAAAATTAGTTTGAAAATCCCGCGCAGCGCGCATTTTTAAAAATTCTGATTCATTTTTCAGAATAACACATCAACACGGGCCCTATTGAACAGCGCTAGCAGTTTACAAGAGTTGAATATTCGGTGCCGGGATGCTTTAATTGGTATTTTTGTAGTGTTTTGCACGAGACATACTACAGAGCGACTTACAGGTTCCCTAGAGGTCGTCAAGCCGTTGCATGCTGCGGTTATCACAGGAGTGGCTACTAGTTGGTGCTTGAGGTACTTGATGTTGTTATCAACAGATAACTTCACGTTCTCGCTCCAGTTTTGCCGTTCTGCGTCATCTGTATTGTCAATTTCATCGATTAGTACTGGTAAGTTCTGTCCAAATTCATCAATGTCGTCATGGGAGTGTATTGTACTTTCCAAGTCCCTCGACTCCCTCCATTACTCGTCTCAGCTGGTTAGCATAATATGAACGAGGTCGAGGAGACCCTTCAGGTACAAGAATGCATACATCCTTCTTTACCGCAACTGGCGTGGCACAAAAGGTTGTGCTCATGATGTGTCCATTCCCAATTGTGCAAAAATTTTCAAAACGCCCTTATATGCACCTACCAGTCTCTCTTCCAATTACACCTCATACATCACCTTGTCCTTCTTGTATGTGAGCATCCCATCCAACCATCGGCACGGCGATTCACGTAATTGCATAAGCAATTCGGCTGTAAAGTCCGGCCGATTTACATTCGGTTGTAAAATCAGGCCCATTTTTGATCGCGTTTTTGCCACTATTTGCGTACTATAACATCACGCTACTATCGTTCGGTCCATGATTCATGCCTAAGCGAATCTCCAAGCAGCGAAGGTTAATAATGAATTAAATTAAAAGATTTCCATTTAAATGTTCCGCAAATTTTAGTAAATTCCGCCATACACCACATTTTCCGCCGGCGTTTGGTATTTGTCGCTTCAAGCCAGGCTGGAATCCATTTGGGGGGCACGAACAACTTGTACAGTACCCTGTCTCAAGCCCTATTTGCACGAGATTGCAGTCATTGCTCTTATCTGATTGTGACTTCATCTCTGTGACTGGCTGCTGTAAGGCCAGATATGAATGCCTTTATCGTTCGTAAATGGAAACATGCATGTAGCAAGTTACGATACCAACACTACTACTCGTACTAAGGTTGCAATTCTGGTTCTGCTGTTATTTAGTCGAATACGGAATTATAGAAGATCTCAATAATTCCTGCAGAAGCTCTGAAAGAAAGGTGACTAAGACGATTGCATTTGTGATGAGCCACCTCAACAATATAATCCTTATTGTACTGTCTGTGCATATTGTCCAATTGAGTGTTTCCATCCTTGTCAATGTAGAAATGTTGAGAGAAATGTTGTGCATTGAATGGGCCACTACGCATAACCTGTACAAATGAATGCAATGTACAAAGATAGAAAGTCTTTCATACCTCATCCCTATCCCCCATCAATGTTCTTTCCATTCTTTCATCTAAAAGACGTCCCTTCTCATCGAACCATTTCCAGCTTTCTTCGTTCTTCCTCTCAACAATTCCTGCGAAAGGTTCTTGACTCTTTCTTCAATCTTTTTCTCATCCCCTGTTTAGTTGTACTTGATGGGACCTTCAGTAAAGGCAGCTTCTAGTGACACTTCTCGGACTATTCAATAGCCCCCAAATGAGACACACTGGGGCTCTTTTTCTTACTTCTGCATGTCATTCTTCCATTTGAGTCTACGTATTCTTCTTTTCCAATGTCAGCTCCTTGTGCATTAGGGAGTGGTGGCCAATTCCTTGCTGTACAGTGAACGCTTCCTCTTCTTCTATGAAGCACTCCCGTCTCGTCTTCCCTTCAACAGTTCAACTTCTATCCAATTCTCCTTTTTTTCTCCCTCGCATCTCGACCTCAAGTGACAGCCTGAGGCAATTTGATTATCAAAGCGAGTGTTGTGTGTAGACTCCGCCTCTTCCCTATCACGTTGCCTGGATACAACCCTGACTGCTCATTTGACGCACCTGTTCATAACTGGTGTGGATACACGAGACCAGTCTGGAGTGCAGTCGCTCCGTCCCCTGCAGATAGAGTTCTTTACCTTCCATAGAGAAAGCCCCTTTATTACAGAGAGAGTGTTTTCCCTACAGAAAGAGTTCCTTGCCATCCTCCATCCTGCACCTCTTGAAGTCTTCTCTCTCGTATATTCCATTGTGCACACTCGATCCCATTGTGAATCCTCCATCATTCGGCTTCATTGCACTTAAAATAGTTGTCTGAAAGAGTGGAGGAGTGGGATACAGTTCTTGGATAAAATCGACATCTCTGATTAAAACGGCTAAAGGAGGACAATAATTAGTGTTTTTAAACAAAATCTTAATAGCCGAGAGATATTCACTGGTTCGAATCAATCCAGAAACACACGCCTTTTGTGATTTTTTGAAACATTCAGAAAAAGTGTATGTTTCAAAGAAAAAAAAGCTACTAACAATGATGCTAACTTCAACACTTTTAATCGATTTCCGGCGATAAAACCAGCTGCCATTAGACATCACATTTTCTTGAGTATAGCTGAAATTCTGCCGGTTTTCGATACTTAATCAGACCAAAATAACGAGGTCCGAGGAAAAATATCGAAAGATGACACTTATCTTGAAGGATAACGGGATTTTTATTTTTATTTTTTCGCGTTTTCGGCGTGGACCGTTTTCCGGGGGTACCCTTTTGGTCAATTTTGATTTTTGAAAAAATATTTTTTGAACATCCCCTACTAAAATAATTGACTAACGGCTCCTTATGTCTGTGGCTGGGTTTGTCGGTTTGCTACTATTGCGAAATCGTTATTGCGAAATCGCTTGCAGTAAAAAATGTTGATAATTAACTTGAGACTAAGTTACCGTAACCCATGATATGACTACAGTAAGCCATGTAAAGGCTACCGTAGCCTATGTTAAGACTAACTTAGGCCTAAGTTACAGTAACCCATGCTACCGTAACCACCGTTAAGAACAACCTAGGCCTAAGTTACTGTAACCCATGATGAGACTAACTTAAACATAAGTGTAGAAGGAAGAGGGAGACGACCGACCGCGATGAATGACCCAGGGTAGAATGATTGAGACTAACATAGTCTTACATGATTCAAACTTTTGAATCATATGATTCAAAATTAAGACTTATTTAGGCCTAAGGTATCGCAACCCAAGCGACAAACTCAGCCTGAGGTTTAGGGCGAGTGTTAAAATATACTTGAAATATATTTTTCTGTGGAGAATGCGAGCTGTTTTAAGCGAAATGTTCGATAGGGATTTACAGCCGTCGGAGCGCCGCGTAGCGGCGCGCACCCCTACTGGTTGTATATAATTGATCCCTGGCACTTGGGATCTTAAAAAAAATAGGTCTTAAAAAATTAAATTTAAAAAAATTTGGTCGAAATTTCGAAATGAGGGGTACCATTTCGACCAAATTTTTTTTTTAAATTTAATTTTTTAAGACCTATTTTTTGAGATCCCCAAGTGCCAGGGATCAATTATATATAATGATCAAAAAATATTTTTCAAAAATCAAAATTGACCAAAAGGGTACCCCCGGAAAACGGTTCATGCCGAAAACGCGAAAAAAAATCCCGTTATATCGATAGAAGGTGTCGAAAATTTTTGTTTGTAAGTTACGTAAATTGTATCATTTTTTTCTAGATGATTCAAAATATTGTGCAAAAGAAGTGTTTTCCGCCGGGATTCGAACATTCGATCTTCAAATACCTCTCGGCTACTAATAGTTTTCCAGGATATTAATGATTGTCCCTTTTTCTATTTTTTAACTATCGATACTCAATTTTCAACTCAATTTTCTCCCAGCTATGCTCAATTTTTACCCAGCTATGCTCGATTTTTGCACTTTCCCCCAGTTTCCCCCAAATTCCTCCAGTTTCCCGCAGCTATGCCCAATTTTGAACTCCAGGGATCAGGTCTATGGAACGGATCCAGGGGCATCACATATAAAAATCTACGGGAGTATTTTTGATTTTTCCGAGAAATGCTCGGGGAGTGCGATAACAGTCAGTTGTTTCAATGTGTTGAAGACATGAATTTTAAAGAAGAAGAAAATTTGGGTTTACACATAATTTTCTATACTCTTTCGAACGGTATAGAACAAGATATTGGTCAAATCAAAAGTTTGAAAAATGTACAAATATTATGAAATTGCTGATGAATTATATCCTACCCCTGATATGACGATGCTACCCTGAATGTTTCACATCTATAAATTATGTGTGAAAGTGTGTGCCACTCTGACCACACGTCTTATAAAGATTCGAAAGGAGTAGGACATTTCCGCACAGACACTTCCGCACACAGTGGAGAAAGACACTTCCGCACAAGCCCATAACTTAGCCTGTTTTCATTTTCATGAAAAATGCTACCGAGCAAAAATGCTGATTTTATCGAGAAATCACTATAGGTTGTCCATGTTTTGATCAATCTTAGGGGGTCTTGTGCGGAAGTGTCCTGTGCTGAAGCGTCTGTGCGGAAATGTCCTACTCCCGATTCGAAAGGTATGATTGCTAACCGAAATATGAATTGAGCCTCGTTGTTAGGAGTCCCTTCTATCCTTGATACTCTTGATACCTCCTCTGATTTTGCCCTTTGTCTTCCATCCTCTCTCTCATCTCTCAGTCTTTCCCTCACTGTTCGATTGGGAGTTCTATTGACCTCACTCGTTGTGAGTCCATCTCCTCCTCCTGTTCCTATTATGTCCTCCATCATTGAAGGAGGGAACACAGCTATTCCACCCTTGAGGACATCCTTAGACTGACCAGTCTTCGAGAGTTGTGAGAGTGAAATGGGAAGAGAGGAAGGAGGGGGACGGGGGATAGAGGAAGGAGGAGGGGGAGGTGGAGGAGGAGGGGGGAAAGAGGAAGGAGGAGGAGGAGGGGGGAAAGAGGAATGAGGAGGAGGAGGGGAGACTGAGGAAGGAGGAGGAGAGAAAAGACGGGTTGAGTAGAATTCACATCCATCAGGCTGGGGAATACTTTTGAATGAGGGCACTTGCGAAGATTCGTGTCGACAGAAAGACAATCTCCTAGAAGGAGTAGGAATAAAGAAGAGTGAAGGAATGAAGGAGAATAGATTAAGTATGAGTTGAGAAGTGGAGTTGATAGCAGTGAGAGTCCATTGTGACAATTTGTTCAATCCTTTCATCAAATTGGAAGAGAATCGATTGGAAGATCCCCAATGACTGCCTGCCACCACACAACAATTCGTTACATCTTCATTCTTCTTTCTTTCGCATTTCCATTCCGATTTTCCCCTGAAAAAAATATAACCTTCTATCTTACTTTTTCTATTCATTCAAACAAAATTGGACCTAATTCCCTTATGTTTTTGCGTTCAAACAACAACTGGTTCTCTTTCTTTGTCTCAGTTGTGATATTATATTTTCTCTCACATACACGCTTATTCACTAATATTCAATGCAAAGAGTGTTCAAACTCACTTGAAAAGGAAATAGAAGAAGTAGAAAAGAGTAAGAATAACTAGATGTGGATAATAGAGAAGATTTGCCATGGGATTGACTGACTGACTCTTATCTTCCTCTTGCGTCGTTTGCTCCGAATGAACAGTTGTTCGTCTTAGACATGGCAGCTGAGTGCAGGATCATCCTAGTGTACAACAGTAGTCCAGGTATATCACACAACGACACACAACCATATTCACACTTCAGAGTTCATCATTGAGAAGTTTTCACTATGGAATGAAGTCATACCAGAGGTTCAATCAACAGCATTCCATATGGGTATCGAAGTCGAATTCTGTGACTATCTTGTATGGGAGGGAGGAGAGAGGAGACTTGACTTCCCGATGGTTCAATCTATCCTTCATTCTATCCAATCTGAGAACACAATTGTGGTGGTGAGTGAATAGTAGAAAGTAGAGTGAAAGGTTCTTTTGAGTGTCTGATTGGAGACTTGTATGGAGAAAGTGATCTCCCTCCACAATTGAGGAAGGAAGAGTTCGAGAGAATACGAGAAGTTGCATTTGAAGGAAGTCAAGGTCAAATGAAATGAATTATGGCATTGAGGATAGAAATTGCAGATGTTAAAATTCTGAATGACTATTATGTCCTTGACAGAACTATACAACCAGAGATGTACACACTCCGCCAAAGGGAAATAAATATAGACGAACGAAGACGACTAATACACATATTGCAGACTGCAGCCAATACTGTAATGGTGATAGTAGAAGGAAAAGAAATAGAAGTTACAGGCTTACGAAGAGGGAACAATCAACCAGGCTAATCCACATAGACAACTCAACTTCTTCCTTTCCCCTTTACATTCACTTGTAAAGAGACTAAAGGAGATAGAACATAAGAAAAGTGTCTTTCTATTGAGGAGATTGAGTAAGAAATAGTCTCTTTCCTCTTATCATTCAATTCAGAGGATCATGCACTCAATGAGACTCATTCTGACAGAACAATTGAAGATATGAAGAATGAAGTGAGTGCCTGCATGAATTGTCTTGCTTATACACTCCCTGGGGATGAAGAGTCTTTCCTAAAGGAGAAGTCTAATTGGGAACACTACAAGGAAGAATTTACAAGACAGGTCTGCCATTCATTCTTTCCTCATATAAAAAGGATTGAGATGGTGGACAAGTTGAAGGAATTTCTTATTCCAATATCTCAACGAGTTCCGCCACCATTAAAGTTCATTGATATAAACGACAGAGAGAACGACATTCATATATCAAATGCAGAAAGGAGAAATAAAGAAGAGTGGATTGCGAACAAGAAAAGTGAATCTAGAATGGACAAGTTGCTTAATCAGGTAGAGTGATTGAAGGTGTGAATGAATGGTATCAATTGAGACAACATCTGGTCTGTACCTCATACAAGGGCCGACAGAGTGCGGAAAGACAACAATGTTGTGTAGAATGTATGAAGGTATTGAAAAGAAGAATAAGGATGCCATACGAGTCATTCGATTCACTTCACTAACATACACATGCATGTTTGCTCATGAATTATGGTATAGCATGTGAGTTTGACATTGGAATAAGTTGTAATGGCTTCATCTTTAGTTGTCTTACTGTATGCAAACAATTGGATCTGGATACATCATCCCTTCTCCCTCACTTCCATCTATCAAACATTCTTAATTCATTTGCAACTCTGATCGAACCAATCAAACGGCCTGTATACGTCTTCATTGACGATATTCATGCAGTCAAAATGGGAAGACTTCTTTGTCCGACTGAGAAAAGGAATAGGAAGGTATCTACCAAGGGTGTGCGTTCAATTTAATGTTCTAACCATCTAACGGCATTTTCGTTAAATTTAATTTTAGTGAAAATGTTATGGCGAATTAATTATTGCATTGGACCAATCAATTTTCATACTGTATCTTTGGGTTCGAGGCCTATGAAATATTCCTATTGGCTTCAAAATAAACGACTCTAGAAGTTCGAATACCGAAGAACGTATCACGCGTACCGGTAATTTTCTAGTCACGTACCGGTACGAGTACTACATGACCGCGGGACTCGTGGTATATACCACCAGTGCCGATACGTGACTAGGAAATTGCCGGTACGCGCGGCAAACTTTGCTGTATTTCGAACTTCTAGAGGAATTATTTTTTCTTTGTTTTAATGGATTAACGAATTTGACGAAAACTTTAAGGCACAGCCTTTGTACCTCCGTCGTGCCTTGCCTCTTCTTCGTATCAATTCCTTTCAGCTTCCTTCGAATGTATTCGTTTTCGCCACTGCCCTCAATGTTGCTGCTGTTCCTTCAATGTTTGTGGTCGGTTCCACTGTTAACATTGAAACGCCGAGTGAGAATGAAATCATGGAAATACTCAAACGAAAGTTGACTTCATCGAGAAAGTTTACCAGTGAACAATATGGATACATTAAGCAACAGGTCAGTTAACAGGTACAATACTTGATGATATTATGGTTGCTAGTTGACAAAAGAAGGTCGATCGATCACTCTTGCATTGTCACTGGCAGAGGAAATGATTGAAGATGGGGAAGGAATGTATACTGGAGGATTGATGGGAAGACTATCGAGGTACACATATAATATCTCTCAACTTATTTATCCTTTGAGATTGGAGTCTCGTTATGGTCTACTACCAATTTGTATGATATGTAAACTTCTTCTCAATTCTCGTAATGGGCTCACTCGATCGGAATTGATTGATGTTCTCAGCACGTAAGTTCCCATTCTTTTTTATTACTCTTTTACTAATTTAGGAATGAAAGTCTCCTAAAATCTTTCGAGGGTGACCTCCCAACATTTCCCCCGTTTCTCTTCGATAGCATCTTATCCTCTCTAGGTATTTATCCGTTCCTTTATTACCTCATTCTCTCAAAAGGCAGTCTTCTCTCGTATGATGTGGTTGATTATCGAACAGTGATTAGACCCTCAACAATCACTTTCTTAGCAGTACTTAGAGTGAGGTAATGAAAAGATGTACTATACAACATGCGACTTGAGTGTTTAAGGTATTCTAGTGACAAAGTAGCCATCTGTCAGTCGCTGGTTGATATATTGAATAAAAGTCATTCTGCTATTCCATCTCATTCTTCACTGTAAGTCCGTCCCATTCCCCACGTCAACTTCCATTTCAGTCTTCATCCATGTCATCTTCGTCTCCTCAAAAGAGACAACGGAACAGCAGAGACGAGAATATTGAGACAACTCTGGTTTTATCTTCTCCATACAGGTTCGGCCCCCATATACAGTCAGTGGACATTGTACAGGCAACCTGGATGCTCTCAAGGAATGCACTCTTTGTCATTTTGACTTTATTGATGCAACCATTCAAATGTGCGGTGTTGCCCATCTACTGTCTATGTATGAAGACACTCTACTTCAAGTACTTCATCATGATATTCAAGTCTTGGCTGAACAGGTAGGTACTCCTACCCCTTACTACTCTTCATCTCCTCACACTCCAAGGTCTTACTGCCTGCACTAGCAACAATAGTGAGAGATAGTGAACAAACGGCAGCTGAAGTGATAGGAAGACTCCGATACACAAGAGGTGGGGAATAGGCATTTGAGTTCTCATATCAAGACGTTATTAACAGCATGAATAGGAGGTCACCGGCTGTCAAAACGTCTTAATAATAGAACTGTGTTAAGAATGGGGAAGGAAGAGTGTTGATTCAGGTGAGAATTCACACTTCCTCAATTCAATGGTGGAAGAAGCAATGCAATGGGTGGATGGATATGATAAGTGTCTATTGGTACCTCTTTCATGTTGGGTACCCCCTCCACCAATGAGTCTTGTTCTCTCATTCCATTTCAATGTCAGTCCCTTTTCATTCATTTACTTATGATATGCTTGAGGAATGGAAGAATCCCCGTCTAATTCTTGTTCCAACCTTCAATCATCAACACATTCTTGTTACGGGGAATGAATCGGCACTCGGGGAGATATACATGGTTCATATTGCAAGTCAATTTGTTCTGGCCACTTATCGAGGTATTTCATTCCATATCCACCTCCCCCATTCCCCCTTTAGGTCACAGTGCATCAGTGACTTCTATCTGTGAGAGTAGTGAGGGAACATTCTTCACTAGTACTTCACTCGATAGAACAGTCAGGATATGGTACAGGAGTACGGTGAGTATGAATGGAGACATCGTATAATGATTGATATACAGGAAAGTACATGCAAGGTGTTGAGAGTTCACTCTGCAAAGATTCTATGTTCTGTATTGAGTAGTGACAATTCATTTATTGTCACAGGTAGTGCAGATTCCTCGGCTAAGGTAAGTAGTAATCTATCTCAACTTCTTTATCTCTAATCAGGTAATCGATATTGAATCTGGAATGGTGCGCAAATCTTTTCCCGATCATACTGGAAGTGTTGTATCCGTTCAATTGACATCGAATAACGAATTCCTCATAACAGGTCAAACAATTTGACATCTAATAAGGAGTCGCGCATTAGAAGTTATCATCTTCTCTTTCACAATTCCATTCAGGTTCCGGAGATTTCACAGTTCAAATGTGGTCGTTGCGCAAAAGTGACATAGTTATCAGAATGGGTGGACTCATGGCCCCAGTCACTTGTGTTGCTATTACATCGTACGTTTACTGTCACAAATTTAAGCATTTTGTATTTACAGAAACGATGCTTTTGTGGCTGTTGCATGTGAGGACGAGACATTAAGAGTGTTTGGGACAGTTAGCGGTCAGGAACTACATGATATGGCTGGACATGAAGGAAAGGTCCTCCTCCCTACCCTATCCCCTCCCCCACCAACTATCTATCACTGACAGATATCTGCATTGGTGGCTGCCCATGATGATTGTCAACTATTCGCCGCTACAATTGCAAGGATATTCTGTTATGATCTTCACACGGGACAAATAGTTCTTGTGTGGGACACTGAAGTGAAATCAGCAGTGACTAGTCTACAAGTGATATGAGAAGGAGGAACGAAGGGGAAAGGAATGAATTGAGATCACTCGAGATAACTTCTTTCTTATATCTGCATGTGGAGCTGCTGTTCATGTTTGGAACATTCGAGAGAGGATATTTGATGGAGTTGACATTTCAATGGAGACTGATGGTCATGTTACTGCTATTGCATTATCTCATGATGACAGAGTGAGACAATTCTCTAAACAATTGACATTCAAACACTTTAGATGGCGGCATGTGGCACATTTGCAGGAATAGTTGCCTTATGGGACATGGAAGTGGCTCAATGCGTCAGTACTGTCAGTCCATCCATTCTATCCCCATTTCTATCAATTTACTATACAGGTAGTACAAGCAAAAATGGCACAAGTAACCACTCTCGCATTCTCATTTGACTCTTCTCTTGTCATTTCTGCCAATGTTTGTGGCAATATTGGAGTGATTGATACGACTCATGGGAGACTTCTCAGGAGTATCAATGTAAGACTATAAAAGGAACGAAGAAACGAAGAAGGAATGGGAATGCAGGTTCACTCACTGGAAGTGCGTTATGTGAGCTGGTTGGAAGGAAAGAGAGTTGTTAGTTGTGATAGTGGAGGAACACTCAAGATATGGGATGCATTTCATGAAGAAGGAGAAGAAGAAGTAAGTGCAAATAGTTATTAGAGGATGAATCATCTTAGATTACTATTGATAATGTATTCGCCCCACTACATGTCGTCAATGTTCCTCCACCTAATCTTCCCATATTTCTCTCTTTCGTTGGAGGAACTGAAAAAGAGTCTATTCGTTCCCTTTACACATTCAACCTCTTCATTTAGAATGAGGATATTCACGATAGAAGGATCATCCCTTTCTGTAAAGGCTAGACTACATCATAACGACAACATTCTTGCATTCTCAGTTGCTAATAATGTGAGTGGAAGGAAATGAAAGAAAGGGAGGTAATGAATGTACAGGGAACTCTTCTTGTCACAGCAAGTGCTGATAATTCACTCAAGATATGGACAATTGACAGTGGATTTCTCACTCAAGTAAGTCTAGTCAGAGCTGTTCAGCCAAGGAAAAAGGGAAGTCAACCTCTAACTATTAGTCAGCTTTAAATCAGAGACCAGCAGGAGTTGGAGGATGGGGAGGGCGTTATGATGAGACCGGCAGGAGTTGGAGGATGGGGAGGGCGTTATGATGAGACCAGCAGGAGTTGGAGGATGGGGAGGGCGTTATCATGAGACCATATGATGAGACCAGCAGGAGTTGGAGGATGGGGAGGGCGTTATGATGAGACCTGCAGGAGTTGGAGGATGGGGAGGGCGTTATGATGAGACCAGCAGGAGTTGGATCGGAAGAGCGTCGTTTAGATAAAAACTGAAGATCTAGGTGGTCGCCGTATCATTAAAAAAAAAAAGGGGAGGTGGGGGGGGGGGGGG
>JACMIF010000847.1:12993-30659 GCA_014805445.1 Diplogasteroides magnus
CCCCCAGACGACGGCATACGCTCTCCGTCGCGGCGCCGGCCGGCGATACGTTGCCTCTTGCCTTATTTGGAGGATGGGGAGGGCGTTATGATGAGACCGGAAAGTTACCAATGGAGCAAGTATTTTAGTGGGCAGTTTCAAAATGATGTTGATGAAGATGGGTGGATGATACGGACTTCGCAATGCATCAGGGATAGGCAAATTACCATATCCACCTCATTCATCAGACATTACTGGGCCATTTCACATTGCGCGCGGAATTTGCCGGAGGCTGTAACATAAACGTTAGAAATACTAATGCATTGCGATCTCATTTTGTATGAGACTTTCTAACTAAACAATAAGGTAACATTTTATTGAATCGCGGTAAATCCGTGACTGCACGGAAACTATTTTGTTTTGGTGTATTTGTTGGTTTCCTTAAGGTTCTCGTGGGTCACGATGGTGCAGTATCATCATGTTGTATAAGTGAAGATGAAAGACTCGTTGTCTCTGGAGGGAAAGACAAAAAGGTACAAGAAGGAAGAGGAGGGATGATCAATGCCTATACAGGCCATTGTATGGAATGTATCAACAGGAACTATTGTACATACTGTTATGAGTACATCTCAAGTCACTGCAGTGTCTATTACATCAGATGCAAGAGTTATCTTCTGTGGTGAGGAAATGGAAATGGAAGTGAAAAGAAGTGAATTGAGCGGATGAAAGTGGATGGGTTGAGTGTTGGAGTACAGACAAAGGAGAATTACTCTCTTCATTCAACTCTCATCGTCCCATCAATGCAACAGTAGTGATGATTGTTCAATCTCAGTTGATTCTTCTATTAGATTTCCTCTTTCGATGGTACTCGACTTCTTCTCAAAGTTCCACATTGTGCACAACTTCCCATTCTGTGTCTACACAATACTCCTGCTGGAAGAGGACAAAGGAAAGAGAAGAAGAATTCAGGAAGGAATGCATCGGTCTCATCTCTCAACAGTCAGATCATCCTCGCATTCATATCTTATTAAGTCAATTAGGTGATATATCTGATAAGAAAGACTCAACGGCAGTTCAATCGACTACAGGACCTCCAAAGCCATCAGGGCCCCGTCCAACATTTGATAAGTTGGAAAGAAGTAAAAGTAGATTGAGTTTGAGTGTAGAGAAGGAAAAGAGTAGTGTACATGGTATTGGAAGTTCTGTGGATAATCAGACTGCTAATACTCGAAGTAGGGCATGTATCATTGTATAGAGAAGAATCTTTCATTCATGTCACCCATTATCGTTTATAACAGAGATCATTGTGCATTTCAAACACATTTACGGACGAAATAAAGAATAGGATGCCAAAGATGCAATGGAACGCGTTAATTTTATTGTTGTGAGGGTGAACCGAATTCAATGATCTTTGTAATAAGATCGAAGTTATCATCAGAGATTGCTTGTCTACAGGATGTGATTATTGATCGACTGGGCTCACCAACTCAATTCATTCATTCATTCATTCATTCATTCATATCAATAGATACACTCACTTCGTAATTTACTTCCCATATCAATGATCTTATGAAGACCTCGAAGTGAGGTAACGAGACTTTCATGGTTGTTAGATCCCAATAAATAATCCTGAGTCTTACTTATATCACCTTTACTCATTCAACACTCACTTGTCTAACAGCTCTTTCCACATTTCTCATTCTATTGAAGTATTTCCTTGCAATCGGCCTTAAAATTGATTATTAATTCCTTCTTTTCTTGCATTTCTGACATATCATCAATATTGACAGCATCTTCTGCCCTTAGAAGGATTTCCTTGAGTAATGATTGTTTCTCTGATATATCTGTAGCCAATCGATCTCTTACTGAGTACATTCTATTCAACTGAATAATCCTTTCTTTTCTTTCTTCTCTTCATACTTACATTTGAAATCAAATCATTCATACTTGTCATTTCCTCTGGAAATACAGCACGTGACGAAGCATTATCTATTGCCATGTATTCAGCCATACTTTGTACCATTGCAGCCACTGCTTCCATCTCATCCAATTCTATTGTCAACTCAATACTTTCATCATTATCATTCACTACTTAGCCTTCACCTTTCCCTTTGTCACATTCAATAGAAGATAATTGGGATTACAAGGCTTCAAACGTAAAAATCTGAAAAAGCGAATGATGGGTGGTTGAAATGGTTGTACTACTCACTTCAATGTTATCTCTGTCGGCTCTGGAATCATCTCAGAAAGTGAATCATCTTGAATTGAGAAATTGTCTGCAACCCATTCGAGTAATCGAGATGATCTCATCTCAAAGAATATTAATGAAAAGAAGAAGAGGAATGATACTTCAATGTCTAATTGGACATATGATTGTGGTTGAATGTGTATCTCTTCAACTGGTACAAATCGAGAGAATCTTGTTAGTCTATGTGCAGTGGGATAAGCATGAAGAGTATCACTGAGAATAGAATTAGTCATTGAAGAAGATGCACACTGACGTTGAAACATTTCCTATGAATGTATGAATATGCATTTCAACTGCATGATCTTTCTGTGGATAAAGAGGAACAATCAAATGATCCTTTGGTTCCTTCACATTTAATGGAAGACTCAATGCAACTCATTTACTTTACATCAAACATGTACATACATACGATATGTGACTTTCTCCTTTGAATATCCCTTCAGCAAGGATGACACAAGCTCTGACTGGGATATTGTTCGATGAGAGTACCTGATACGCATTATGGCAAAACAAATTGATAAAACGAGTGCACTCGTCAGTAGAAGCTACTGCTTTTTTTTCATTTTGCGATCACCAAATCAAGTTAAAGTAAAATGTCGAGACAACTTTGTTAAAAGGCGCTGCCTAGGAAGAGTTATTTACAAGGAATTCCTTGCAAATATATCAAGTAAATGAGAGAGAAAACCCCGCAGATTTTTGATATGTATTATAATACAACTAACACACTTACTTCCATCTCCAGTCTTCTTTCTTGTAGATTTGTTGTCACTCTGGTATGAATAGTTGTATTGGCCTGATACTCATTCTAATGCTCATTATTCTCGTTTGTTCTTACTGGTATTCTGTATTCAGCATCTTTTTCTTCTACGGCCATTTGTTCTTCTTGTTCGAAGTTGTTCAATTCAACCTGATTCCCAATATTTCTTCCTTTGATGTGTCACTAACCAGTAGATTGTGTTTCTTCTGTCCATATTCTCTTAATAGAGCAGCAACATCTTGTGATTGATCCTGTGGAGATTCCATTTGAAATCCCCTTACTGTAATCATTGTCTTCTTCTCTTCATTCATTCCTTTTTCACCTTTTCCATCCACAAATACCATAGTCATTTCATATTGACTCTCCTCTGTACTCTTACAAGGGAAAGCACATGCCAATTGTCCAGTAAACGATTCTTTCACAACTACTTCGCCTGTTTCCACCTTTCGAATGTCTATCTGATAGGAAAGAATGAAATGAGAGTCCATATCTACTCAGTACCTTTCCTGCTTGCCATACACAAGCAATTAAACCATCAGATGGAAATGAGAATATCGAAGCAATGTTGACCTTTGCTTTGCTTCTCCAAAGTCTCGTCATTCCATCATAAACACCAATTGAACCGTTAGCCAGTGCATAGGCAAATAGACTACTGAATTAGTCTTCTTTTTCTTTGATGATGATGATGTGAATAAAACTCTTTTAAAGGTGCCAAATGAGTGACAATGTCACTTTCCATTATTTCTTCCCTCATAAGGTCATTCTTGAAAAGACGAATTTCGAAATCTTGTGAACCAACAATGAGCTTAAGACAACAATGATTGTGTACAATGTGATTATTACCTCGTTTTGTCCATCACCATCCAAATCTGAGAGTGCGAGACTAGTGACTTGATCTCCAGTCACTGTCCAATACACATCTTTCCCTCTTGAATCAAATCCCCAAATAGCACAATTTCCTCCACAAAGAATCACTTCTCCCAACTCTGCCAACTGGCCAACCTCAACATTCAATTGATAATGTTTTAGAAAAGGAAAGGAACCGCAAAACAGTTAACACCATCTGGAACCTCCTTTTGGAAGAGAGTCACGTTTTCATAAGGATCGTATGCGATTATGTGGGCATCAGTTCCCAATAGAATGACACTTCTTGAATGAGAGATGGATAGAAATGACAATGCTCTAACTCTATCGTGGACATGAAGAGAACTCTCTACTCCTCAAACAAACATCATAAAGAGTAGTAAATAAAAGATACAGACCCTTGATGATGATTGTATTAGTGGTACTAACTGCAACCAGAGTCTCTTTCCTTCCATCTGGTTCCAATATTGCAGTCCCTGCACAAGATCCCTGTACACGACAGTTCAAAGAGTAGTTATATGATGGTACGAGCTTCATCTTCCATCCTATCCACTACTTTTCGTTCATCAACAAACACCGGCCTCGTTTCCATGGTAATTCAAATTTACTCATATAGCAAACGGTCTGAGTATTTCACATGCCTCCAAAGAATTTACTTTCACTTCATTCCTTTTGCTATGTTATATAGTCTATTACTGAGTTATATCGAACGTTATCGTTGCGCTGTATGTGGTCAAATTATTATACGAATTCCGTATTACGAAAAGACTAGTCGCTTCCCCGTTTTAAAATTCAAACTGGCACGACTTACAGTAGGATCTTGCACATCAAATGACGTGAATATAAATAGTTCAAACAGCCTTTTTGTAACCGGATTTTAAAATGATCTTTTTTTATTATGTTAATAAGAGTGCCATCTGATTTCTGTTAATGTTCGATATGTTTTCTTATTCTAGTGCTTCTGACATGCTCCCTAAGCATCTTTTCTTGGTAAAACGCTAACTAAAATGGTTACAGCTATGGGTCATAATATTTTCTCTGAATTCCCTTTCGGCAACAGTTAAACTTGGCTGAGGAATTGTTGGGCTTGTCATTACATAGATTGTTTCAATTTCACTTCGCTCTCCCTATGTTTCCATGTTTTCTCTGATTGTGCGTTCCCCTACTGTTGATCGTTTCCAATCCCAGATTTCCCGCCATTTTCCTCAGATAACATATAGCGTTGCCAATAGTGGCTTATTCTGAAACGGATCGAATCTCTTATGTTGAAGCACTATTCCGATTTTGTGTGTGTCAGATTGTTTGTTGCGCTGAGCAATTAAGGTAGATTGTAAGGTTGTTTGCAGTAAACAATGCCGGAGCGCAAAACAAGTGAAAGTAGCAGCGGAAGTTCTGGAGATGAGGAGCCCGATCAGACTCTGGCAAATGATCTCGTTGTCACCAAATATGGTATGGCCGCTGACATCGTTAACGCTACTCTGAAGGTGAGCTTTATAAAGCCCGTTATCAAATGTACTGGTAAGGCAATGTTAGTATTTTGTCGTATGCTGGTTTGAGGCGTCAACTTTCTTGCTGCTGCTGTTACTGATAAACCAGTAGTTTTTGTTATGTTTTTCAATGCAACTACTAGTTGGTCCATAGTCTGCATCTAGTCTTGCCAAGTAAAACCGAAGCTGGTTACGCTAATATAGCTTTTTTATCTTTTCCGTCCTGATTTCCATATAATACGCAAATACAGCGTTCGGTGTGCTATGATTATTGTGCTTACTTAGCCCATTCACCAGCACAGCTCAAACCAAGGGCTTTTGTCTTATTTTATGGGACTTTAGCAAATCAATTCACAAGAACATAGTACTGACCTAATGTCCCAGTGCAATTGCTATGAAATATTTTAGGCACTACTGGCTGAGATGAAAGAGGGAGTGGAAGTATCATATCTCTGCGATTTTGGAGACAAGATGATTCAAGAGAAAACGTCTAAAATCTTCAAGAAAGAAAAGAATCTACTCAAGGTAGGTTTATTTTTCCTTGTGAGGTAGCATGGGGGGTGGTATTCAATCCGTGAAAAAAACGACCATGCTAAAAACAAAAACGTTGTCATTATTGAGAAAAAAAACTTTTTCTAGGCTATTAAAACCTATTTCCCTAATTAGAGATGACAGCCTTTCATTCAATAACCCGTGGTCTATTCTGCTGTTGCACACTATTATCGTTCATGAAGTTGCTTACATGTAGCAACTATTTAGAAAATTTTCCAAATATATTCGCGCGCTTCATAAATTATGCTTTGCATCGATAGTACAATATTTTCGAACGCGCAAACTCTTTAATACATAATCCTTGGTGGACCAGGATCATAGCAGCTATATTTGAGCCTTCTCACATGCATTACATGAGGCATTGAATACCAACGGGCTTGTCCATAAAGTCGAACATTATGTCGGTTTTATTATTTGCTATCCCCTTGCATTTCAGGGAATTGCTATGCCTACATGCATTTCCATCGATAACACTATCTGCCACTTTTCCCCACTTCGATCCGATCCTATTGTGAAGCTGGAGTCCGGTCAGGTAGTCAAGGTTGATCTCGGAGCTCACATCGATGGATTTATCGCCACTGCTGCACACACTATTATTGTTGGAGCAACAAAGGTGACTACTTTTCGATTGGCCATCAAATGATTACTGCACTGCGCAAAACTTTGTTTGTGGCATCTAACTAAACTCATGTAGCAATGATTTTATATGGATGAAATTATCTAGTTTTCAACTTATCAAATCATATAACTAAGGCAATATTTAACACTCAGGATAATCGAGCAGATGAAAAGAAGTCGAACTTGCTGAAGGCAACATACGAAGCCATGGAAGTAGCAGTGAGGAGTCTGAGAATCGGAACTAAGAATGTCGAAATTGGTGCTAACATTGACAAGGGGAGTTTTTCTACTGATATATTTATGTTTTACGCTTCACTTCTATTTTTCGGTACCAATTTCAGGTTGCGGAGCAATATGGAATTAAACCTATTGAGAATATGGTATCTCATTCGCTAGCAAGGAACAAAGTAGATGGAGAGAAGCAAATCATCCAAAATCCTGGAGAGAAGCAGAAGAGCGAGCTTGAGAAGAGCACGGTAGATAAGCACGAAGCTTACGCTATCGACGTTCTCTTCACAACTGGAGAAGGTCATTTTATTTGTTTAGATCGTAATTTGAATTTTTTTGCTCCCAAATTGGTCAGTATTTTTGTCGCAGCATTTTTAGTCAGGCGTCTTACACTAATAGTATGGGGTCATGATGTATGCCTATTTCGATCTTTTTCATAGCAACGTTCGGGAAAAAACTTACTTTGGTGATGATGAATACAGGGAACTTTTGATCGCCGAAACTAGAGTTTTTAAGGTAACCGTTGGCAAGTGCTAAAGTACGCAAAATATACAAGAAGGTCAGAGTGTAACTCATATCATGCGCAATGCGGTTATTGCATTTATAGCTAGATGATTCGATGGATAGCTTTCACATTTTTAATTGAAGGCTAACAAGAATATTTTTATGCACACGTACTCGGCCATTCGCTTTCTCGGGAGACTCAGACTTGATGTGCAAATACTTTTTGCCATTATCAGTTTGAATACTACTATTTCTGGCTGTTATAACAACTTGTGTCTTTGCAGGAAAAGCTCGTGACCTCGACACAAGAACAACAGTCTTCAAAAAAGCAGACGAGTTGGTATACCAGCTAAAGATGAAGGCTTCTCGTACTTTCCTCTCGGAAGCTTCGACTAAATTCGGAAACATGCCATTTACTCTTCGGTAAGTAGCTCATTATACGAAATGAAAATATCGAGGACATTATCCATGGCATTCCTCATGGGCCTTTGGACCCACGGCGCGTGCTAGCATGACCTAAATTTAAGCTGTTCCGAGGATACAGCAGATTTACCACTTGACTGAACCAGTATCTTTTTCGCAAAGTAGGCTGGGTGGACTTGTTCGGGAGACTTATGTCGGCGGCGGGATTCGAACACGCTGTCTTTCCATAGAATATGTCGCTCCAACCACTACATTGTGCACCCGCCGTGCTGAAATCTAATATAAATAGAAACCATATCAAAATGGAATGTTCAATGTTTTTTCCTTACGCCGATATAGATCGGGTGGAAGTAGTTTCTACGGAAGAATGATAATGCTCTCATTCCTCCCTCTACGGTGAAGTTGGAAATCCAGTAGGGTAAATTATTTTTTTCAGGGCATTTGACGACGAAGTGAAGGCGAAGATGGGAGTTGTAGAGTGTGAGAGACATGGATTGATGAAGCCTTATCAGGTGATCACTCTTTACTACTTCGTGATTTACTTTCAATAGTGATTATTATTGATATGTTGTATACGCTCTCGACGACCTTAGCTCGTAGAAGAAGATTTGTGTGACACTTATAGAATTAGAAGCTCGAAATTATATTATTTTGCGATTTTTTTAGTAAATATATTGGTCAGCCATAATTACAAGCTCCAAAAGTATGTCCACTCTTTGGAATTGGGGCAGCTTTTCTATTACTGTATTCTTTTAAGTCAAATCTCATGCTAATGTTCAATTGTTCAGGTACTGTATGAGAAAGACGGGGATTTGGTTGCACAATTCAAATGCACAGTGCTCGTAATGCCCAATGGTCTCCTAAAAATCGCTGGTCTTCCTCTGGATCTCGATACTCTCAATACCTCTGCGAAATTGGAAGATCCCGCACTCATCGCAAAATTGGCCGAACCACTGAAGCCAAAGAAGAAGAAGGCAGATGATGAGAAGAAGTGATTGAGATCGACGAATAGATTAATACATTTGTCCACATTTTAGTGGGCATATTATGTTTTTTTCTGCGATATCTCTTGACCCTTCCTCTGCACTTTTGGGTACTTAATTGTCGCATCTTCGTTAAATAATCCGTTGTTGGTTGTTGGTTGCATATGTATCTTCTGGTTATGATATATTATATGTATTCGGGATGCGGTATTAACCATCCCGTCCCGGTTATATAGTTTCTTTTTATTTACCAGCGATGGGGCAGTCTTGGGTGACAGAACTGACCTCACTTGTCCCTGTGTTGACCTCCCCATTACTAGTTAATTAACGGATTATCAACTGTTGTGTATGCTTTGTGAGAATTATAAATGAATTGAATGTTTTTAAACGGAGTATGGAGTTTACGCCAGTGTCAACCGAAAACACAATACGCTGTATATAAATTCATACCATTCATCTGCTCTCGATGCTGCAAGTTAAAATATTAAATCCGTTACTGTATCCGGGCCACCGTAATTCTCCCACCAAATACTCCGAGAACGTTCCAATGAGCCCAATTTGCACTACCATAACATACTGTAATCTACAGTACACCCATCGAAAACCCCCAAACCCCTTAAAAGCATACCATTCGACACATCTTGATGCATCAAGTCCATTTTCGATAACAACCCCCTGACATCGGTCTATGCCCCCAAAACGAACGGTGCCACGAATGCTTGGCAAATAGCCTTCGGCTATCTCTTAGAAAAAAATCTTAGAAACTTATTTTAAAAAAGTGAATTTCTATTTTCGATTTTAACATGTTTCGTGCTGCCTTATGCGTTAGGATCTTAGCGTGAGAAGTTAAAGTGAAGCTTCTCCGTTGGAAAGTGGAGGGGGAGGAGAAGAGAGAATGGTGGGAATTGAGAGAGAAGAGGAAGAGAATGAGAGAGGGGAGAGAGCTGTAGTGAGGTCTCATGTGAGTATTGGGACTGCAATGGGAGGTCAGGCTGTTCGATATTCAAGACTCAGTCAAAGTGAACAAGACAACGACATTATGAAAGATTCTTATAGTTTCGACTTCTCTACTCCTCCCGGTAAGTTAATCTATTGTCATGTTTAAACTTTTGCTTTTGCAGGAACATTTGATTCTGTTTTCACTTATGCAAGGTATGGAGATATTGACAGGATGGGCTACGAGGCACCCAAGAGGTTGAAGGTCATTTGGAAATGCATTCAAATACTCTTTAGATATCGGAGTCAATGGAATAGTAATAAAAACTATACGTATTCTCCTAATTTTGATGAGCGAGAAGAATTGAATGATGAAGGAGGAATGAATTGGATTGAACTTCTACTCATTCTACTTTCATATACTCTTATACTCTTCACACTTCCATTATCTCTTCTATTGTCACTACGGGTACGTATCCTTCCATTCAACCATTAAATTGCTTCAGTTCATTTCATCCTCTCAACGTCTTGTTCTTCTTCGATTGGGAAAAGCTCAGAAGACTCGAGGACCAGGAGCAGCCATTGTTCTTCCTTGTATTGGTATGTATGGACTAGTAAGGAGGAAATGAAGACTGACAGATACTTGGCATGTTGTGGATATACGTGTGACAGCATTCAATGTCCCTCCACTTCATATCATAACTGCTGATAGAGGACTCATACAAATGGGGGCTACAGTATTCCTCCGTGTAAGGGATGCATTGGCTGCCGTTTGTCAAGTACAGGTAGATATTTGGGTATACTGTATACGAGACAATCAATACAGGATAGAAACGAGTCAATGAGGACTCTTGCTTCTTCTATGTTGTACAGATATGTGAATAAGAAGAGAATTTGTGAATTGACTGGAGGACACGAAAGAAGAATATTGGCAGGAATGTTCAAAGTGAAAGAATAAGAGAAAGAAAGATAAGGAAGTGAATATTGAGGATGAACTTGTACTATTCACTTCACAATTTGGAGTTGAGATTACACAAGTTGAATTGAGTGAAATGACTGTAATCAAGGAAGCTGAGAATATGGGATTGGCATGTCTGAGTAGTGTTGCTCGTTCAGAAGTATGTAAAGAGTAGAGAAGAATGAAAGGAGAAAGGATTGTAGATTGGACAGAATCTATGGAATGTCGTTGGTCCCACATTAGAAGAAGCAATGCAAGTACCAAAGAAACAAGAATTACAAAAGGAGAAAGAAGATGAAGAAGAAGAAGTGGATATTGACAAACTCATCACAACAATCAATATGGTTATCGACCAATCACTTACTATGGCCATTGGAAAAGTAAGAGAACACAGTGATAATATCATTTTGTTACTTCCTTGTAGGTCTTTCAATTTGAATGTGGGGACCTTCAAGTGGTTGTGGACTTAAGAAAAGGAATATGTTACAAAGGAACTGCTATTTGTGCCGATACTACATTACACATTGATAGGTGACCATCTATATAATGGTCAAGAGTGATTTCACTTCAGGAACATTCTCCTTCCAATCCTTCGACAACAGTTATCACCAATGAGTGCTTACATGGGAGGACAACTTAAAGTATCTGGAAACATCCAAGATGCCCTATCCCTTAGACTTCTTACTGATAGAATTGTACATCTTCTGTAGTCATTCCATTCATTTCTGAAGACTCAGCCCCTTTTCTCATTCTTAATGCATCAAATGCTCTGCATGACAATGTTCTTCTTTCTGTATCCTCTTCTCTTCTACTTTAACCTTTTTCAATAAATATGACAACGGGTTAACATGAATTGCAAGGCATACGCATGGTTTTTGCACCAATTTCTCGACCAATGTTGATTGAACACAGATGTACAAATAGTTTCACATATATTGCTCGGTGAGCTCTGCTCACATAAGTGTTTTCAACTAAGTTAAGATCCGCGTAACTAAAATCAGATCATAACTCTCGCTGAAAATGAAGTGTGAAATTTGTTACCATACACCTTTGAACAATCTTTTGATGGTTGATATGGTCCCGTACGGAAATTCCTTGTATGACTCGGATACACGTGTGTTTCTAACATCGAGCTGTGCTGGCTTTTTGGGGGGTTGTCCCGCTTATTTTTGACTGAGTTCTTTGAACTAGATTCATGTTTTAAGTGCTTCTCAGTGAATTCTCGATATTATATACTTTTATTTTCAGGTATACGTCAGTCATGGGTTTGACAATATCGGGACTGTTTAATCGTTTGTTCGGGAAGAAACAAGTACGCATTCTTATGGTTGGTCTGGATGCCGCTGGAAAGACCACCATCCTGTACAAACTGAAGCTCGGAGAAATAGTCACCACCATTCCTACAATTGGTAGGTTTTATTTAATTGTTTCTTACTGAAAATATCAGCCTGTGGTTGTTGACACGGAAACTCCTTTGAATCGCTCATTTTATCTTTTCATTTTTATGCTGGTTGAAAAAAACAATTCCATAATTTTTCGAGTATTTTGCTGTAAGCTGCATGGTGTTTCTAGGTACATTCATTGATTAGACGATTTTGAAGAAAAAAACGGGTGAGGGTAAAAGGAGGCAGAGGCAAAATGACAAAAACCTATTTTTAGGACCTATTTTTTCGGACTCCCCAGGTGTCAGGGAGTCCGAAAAAATAGGTCCCTCGTGGGTCGATTTTTTGACCCGAACCACCATGACCCGGAATTCATGGTCAAAAAATGGAATAAATATTTTTGACGAGGGATCGAGGAGAGAATTCCATTTTTGAAGTGCCTGTTATACATTAGGTTGCACAACAACTTTGCATTTCGATCCCTCGTCAAAAATATTTTTTCCATTTTTTGATCATGAACCCCTGGTCATGGTGGATCGGGTCAAAAAATCGACCCGCGAGGGACCTGTTTTTTCGGACTCCCTGACACCTGGGGAGTCCGAAAAAATAGGGTCTTGTCATTTTGCCTCTGCCTCTGCCTGCCTCCTTTTACCCTCACCCGAAAAAACTGGAACTGGAATATTTCAAGGAAGCATTGGAATTTAATACATTGTAAGGGGAATAAGGGGAATTGCGAGAACTTGGGACAAATTAAGCACATGCGCTGAAGCTATTCATAACCATTCTCAATATTTCTTTTTTAAGATATTAGTTTTTAAGGGAGTTCGGAACTAACTAAAAGTCTTTGATCAGATTAATTGTTAGCATTTTTCAGGTTTTAACGTGGAGACTGTTGAGTATAAGAACATTTCATTCACCGTGTGGGATGTTGGAGGACAGGACAAAATTCGCCCGCTTTGGAGGCACTACTTCCAAAACACTCAAGGCCTCATCTTCGTTGTGAGTTGTAGTGGTGGTCACGTGGTGCATGAGCACATTAATTGAAGATGTTTGCGAAATATGAA
The DNA here is from genome assembly GCA_014805445.1 of Diplogasteroides magnus. Classification (NCBI taxonomy): domain Eukaryota; kingdom Metazoa; phylum Nematoda; class Chromadorea; order Rhabditida; family Diplogasteroididae; genus Diplogasteroides; species Diplogasteroides magnus. The sequence goes on from JACMIF010000847.1 coordinate 25,977, forward strand.
TGCTATTGTTTTAGGTTGATTCTAATGATCGCGAGCGTATCGAGGAATCTCGTGAAGAATTGCATAAGATGCTAAATGAGGATGAATTACGTGATGCCACTCTTCTCGTCTTTGCCAACAAGCAGGTTAGACCTTGATGCCGTAACATCTTCGAGAGTCGAGACACATTTGGTTCTCCGTTGAATTCGAGGGCGGTAGTGGTTTATTTATTGCTGGCCGATCCATTCAAAGATAGAATGGATCGGCCAGCAATAAATAGTCAGCCTCCATTCTTTTTTTTCGCTCAGTCGATGTGATGTTTACTCAACATAAACGTGGTCGGTCTAGTGCAGTTTTGTAGGTAGCACTATGGGAGCGGGTAGAATGATTTGGCCGATAGTGGGATAGTGAAATAAAGTGAGAGTGAATGCGGACCGCGATGCGTAGCTTCGCGCGTGGCGGTAGGGCTATGAACAGGGAAATAGTATATTTCCGGATATTTATTCATGTTTGACCACCCGACCGGGTGAAAAAAATCACATAAGGGTCCCCCTTATAAATTTGGGGGAAAAAACTTTTGACGGCCCGCCATCTGACCCGGGTGAAGAAATCACATAACGGAGACCCTTATATGATTTTCCACACGGCCGAAAAATGGAAATATAGTTATTTTGTTCCTGGCTATGAAGAATATCCAAAAGCATATTGATGCATGTGCATCTTAGGATCTGCCCAATGCGATGAGTGCTGCGGAGTTAACGGACAAGCTCGGACTTCATAATCTTCGCTCGCGACAGGTGAATTATTTTATTTATTGCAAAAAATAGTTTTTGTTGGAGAGTGAACAATTGACTGTTATTTCAGTGGTACATTCAAGCGACTTGTGCAACCCAGGGACACGGTTTGTATGAAGGGCTCGACTGGCTCTCAAATCAACTCTCCAAGAGCTGAGCTCTTTTCATCCATGATTTATTTATTTTCAATAACCTAATGTTTGATGGAGAGTAAGAGAGTATAGCAATGTATATCATGAATTCCGCTGCACTGTGTTCTTCCTCTAACGAGTCGTCTTATCTTTATTCTGAACTCTCCTTGTGAGATAAGTTCGAGCAAGATAATTTATTTGGTGGATGGCTTCTTGTGTGTTTAATGCGCTCCTTTACTCACCATATGCGATGAAATGTATAATTATTATATTTGTGTATAAATATGAAGGTTTTATCGGTCACTAGCAGAAGATATGAAACACATGAAACAAATGCTGGGATTGGTTTTATGCCGGGTGATTGGAGTGATTTGGGAAAGAAAATGGCAATTATGGGCTGAGATGAGAGGCAAGCGAGAGCAAACTATATACTGGAACGAAACTATTTGAGTATCTACCAAAGGGGCTTGGACGACAGAATATACGCCTTTCTAGCTCTTGCCTGATTGGCCCGGTTGGCAAGAGTCCCCTGAAAGACATTAATGAGTGAGTTGTATTTGAGAGTATTGACCTCAGTTGTCTGATCTGCCTCGACTGGACAACCCATTGCATGTCCCTTAGCTGGATGACCAGAAATAGCATGTTCCAACCAACGAGTCTCTGTAGATCCTGTTCCCAATCGACGAGGAGTCGATGGTCTCCACCATCCTTCAGGGGCTTTCTCTGAATCTACGGCAACTATTCACTCTACTCAACTACATTCTTACTTCCGTTATCTTTGAGGGTCAGAGAAGAGAACATTTCAGGGAAGACCACGAAATTTGTGTTCTGCCAGATTGGTTGAGTGAGACCGTATTTGGATGACATGAATCCCAGAAGTGTTACGGTAGGATTATCGAGAGCAATCTGAGATGGTGTTGATTGTGAATGGAAAAGACTATGACTGGATACCTGATAGGGCTGAATCTTCTCACATTGCAGAATGTGGTCGAATATTTGCTGTCCATGTCCCTGTCTTTGTTGAGTGTAGTGAACATAGAAGTCAAGGAGACATAGCATCTGATATTGGGAATGAATGGAATGAAAGAAGGGAGACTCTCACTGATCCTTCATACGTCTTTTGTTCCATATCATTAAGGAATAGATTCTTTCGTCCTACTTTGGCATATCCAATAAGAATGGAAGACTGACGTTCTCTATGAATAGAAGACTAAAGAGAATGAATAGATGAAACTGACTCGTCATATTTCCAATTGAGATACACTACATGATCACTATTGAGAAGTCTCTCACATGAAGTGAGTGGTTGTTTGAGATTAGCAGCCTGAGATGAAAGTGCTGCCAGACCATCAATGGCACCATACACAAGATGATTCCTGTGAGAATGGATACTGTAGACATGAATGATAGGGAATAAGTGTGCGAGTGAATACTTGCGTGTACAAGGCATTGTGGTTGGAGTATCGAAGAATATGGGTGAATGGTGCATTGGATGAGGTGGAGTGAGGGATGAACAACATGAGCCAAGTCTGACAAAAGTGCAATCGAGGGAACGTATGCTCATGCCCGGACACTAGTGCATTCTACGTTACTGCAGGTTATTGTAGTCTACTGTAATATTACAGTAGGGTTACAGTAGAATGATTACTGTAGCCGATATAATACTACAGTAACCTACAACACATTAGGGTCCGGGGATCATGAGTAGTAGAGAATGGAGGATGACTCACTGGATCTGTTTGACTCTCATTGCATCAAGACGAACAAGAGAAGGTCCAAGAATGGGACGGAGGTCAGCATTCACTTCCATTGTAGAATGAATAAGATAAGGGGGAGGAGACACCAGATGTGCCCTGAGGGCAAATGCATGGAAGACTTGTACATGCATTGTAAATGAATGGGGAAGAGTCCCACGCAAAGAAGTCTTTACTCTCAAACAGTAACAACTATTAACAATCAATGAGGTGCTGGAACATGACCATCCACATAAAAGTTACGAGTAATCTGAGGAAGAACTAATCGAAGTCCATCCATCTCCTAAATACAACTCTTTCATTATCATTACTTCAATCTCTCTAACCTTAGTCAGCTTAATTTGACAAGCAAGGCGAGAATTGGGTCTGAGTACTGGGGCCTGTAAGAGATGAGTTATGAATGGAATGAATGAATCATTCACCTGGTCTAACATATCATCTTCCTCTTCACTTGGTGTAGGAATCTTATCTTGATTAGTCTCAACATAAACATGACAAGTAGAACATGCACAACTTCCTTCACAAGCACCTTCCAATTCAATCTCATATCTACAAAGAGAATAAGGATTGACGAAAGAATACAAGATATTACCTATGTGCAAGATACATGCAGTTATCCCCGATCTTTGCTCTGATCTTCTTTTCAACACCATCTCTCAAGATGTAAGTGACATTGACAACTTCTTCCTCAGTTTTCGCATCCTCAAACGAAACAAAATAATATTGGATATGTTTTCTGCATGACGGGATGAAAATGAGTATCATTTTAGGATGTAACTGACATCATTCATATACGACTATCATCGAGAATAGTGAAAGGATGCAAGGAGACCTTCGCCATTCTAGAAAATGCCAGAACCCCTCATTCCCCCGGACCTTTTGGATAAACCAAGTTCCTTGGGTCATCTCAGGTTGTGTTTGTACACAACTGAATCTTATTCCATTCTCATACATTACCTGCCATTCGTAGTCTCCATGAAGTATTCTTCCAGTGGTATGTATTTCCTTTGAAGAGGCAAGCCGAACAAGGGGCCATAACTGAAGACGGCGGATAGTGGGAGAGAACATCTTCAACAATGTCGTTGTATGTTAGGTGCATTTCCACAAACAAAACACTTTGCAGATCGCAACTTTTGGTCTCTCAATTGGCCGAAAATTCTATTTTGGACAAACTGACCCCGTAGATCGGGAATCAGAGGTCGTTTTGCCATAAATCTATCCAAAAATGAAAAAGTGAATGAACATGAAAGACGAGAAAGAAATAAAGAAAGACGTTTTCAAAATGCTTCTCGGCAGGTCAAAATGGAGGAGCGTTCATTATGCGTCGGCCGGGTAAATACAAGCGCTTAAATTAGAAGCAATGCTCTTTCTCTATCTCAGGACTGGGAATTTTTTAGGTCTGAAATGTTCATAGGGAAATCAATAGCATATAACTTGTACTGATAATTTCAGATCAAAAGAAACAGCATGAAGCCATCCCCAGGAAGCAGTTGAAATATTAGCGCTTCAATTTTACGCGGCGTCGAATCAGGGTGCGGAAATCGCTTACATTCGTGCTGACTTTCCTCGCCCTATCGATTAGCCATACGATTATGAAGACCCTGGGATATCCCGTCGATCTTTGCAGACCTGATATTGTAAATAGAATAAAACTGGGCAAATGGTGAACTGTAACATGCTATACAAATTATATCCAATTAACAAAACGTTTCTCATAGAGAACAACTCGATCAATGCGCTCAGCAACTAAACAAGGATGAAAAATCAGGAAAACGCAGTAGATACGTTCAAACGCATTTGTGGTGTGCTTCTTTCGGTTGTTTGACAAACGTCGAAACTGCGAAATTCAATTTTGTATTTTCACGGCCTGTCATGGCTGCTAGCCCCGCCCTCTCTCCCCGCACGCTCTCTCGTCGTCTCGCTTTTGTCTCTCCTCTCTCCCCATTGTCTCTCGCTCTCAGGTGTACACGTTTAGCGTACGCGCTACTGAAACGGCTACTACTCTTTTTAAACTTTATGAATCAA